>VDFB02137629.1:0-69140 GCA_007258455.2 Sequoia sempervirens
ATTTGATGGAACAAACTACTCTTTGTGGAAATCCAAAATGGAGTGTCATTTGAGGTGTATTGGTGAACCCTTCTGGAAGATTACAAAGACCAGATATGGTATTCCTCAAAATGGTCCTTCCACTTCTGATGAGGTTAAAGAGGCTGAGATTCACATTAGGGCTATTGAAGCTTTGTTGAGTGCTCTAATGGATTCAGAAACAACAAATGTGATAGGTCTGAAGACAACTCATGAGATTTGGATGAAGCTAGAGACTTTGTATGAAGGAGATGTACATGTGAAGGTCACTAAGCTACAGAGTTTGAAAGGAAAGTATGAAAACTTGAAGATGGGTGAAGATGAAAATATTTCTTCCTTTATGCAAAGAGTAAATGAACTTGTGATGGGTATTAGATGTGTCGGTGGTATCTTGGATGAACAAGAAATTGTAGCTAAAGTGCTCAGATAATTGCCTCCCTCTTACAAGTCAAAGGATCATGCTATTGAAGAGTTCAGATCAGTAACAAATGTGACAATGGATATGCTAATTGGTAAACTTGTTGCTTTTGAGTTGAGTGAATTAGGTGATTATGCCCCTAAGATTGAATCTACATTTAAGTTTTTTTATCTGGAAGGAACAAGAAAAGATATGATCTGGGAGAGTGTTCAAGAAAGACATTCAAGTATGAGGAAGAGATGAAATGACTAGAAGATGAAGAAAGAGAGTTCCAAGAGCTGGAAGCACTGATTGTGAAGAAAGAAGGAAGAGGACAAGGTAAGTATAAAGGAAAGTTTCCTATTAAATGTTTCTCTTGTAGTAAAATAGGTCATTTTGCTTCAAGGTTTCCTAAAAGAGTTCCTAGGTCTAAACCTAACAAACCTAGATTTCAAAAGAAGTGATATTTTGTTGAAGAAGGTGTGACTGATGAAGAATCTGATAAAGAAAATGGAAATAAAGATGAATGGGTTTTCATTGCTATCAAGGAAAATAGTCCAGTGGCTACTGAATCTGCTAAAGTTGAGAAAGCTCTTGCAGCCCGAATTGAAGGAAATGATGAGTGGTTATTGACAACGAATGCTCACATCATATGATTGGTGACAAAAGAAAATTTGTAATTCTAGAGAAATATGATGGTGGGGTTGTAAGATTTGGAGATAACAATGTCGGTGTGATTCATGGCAAAGGATCTATTTGTCTTGGTGGTAAACATAACATTGATGATATCCTTTATGTTGAAGGATTAAAGCATAATCTGTTGAGTGTTGGACAGATCGTGGACAAGGGTTATGATCTTCAGTTCAAAGATGGAAGATGCAGGATACTTGGAAGTTCTGGAAATATGATTGCTTCAGGTACAAAGACAAGAGGTAATATTTTTCACCTAAGTGATGGTAATGTAGGTTGTTTAATTTCTCAAGTAGATGAAAGATGGTTATGGCATAGGAGGCTATGTCATGTGAATTTTGATAACATTTTCAAGGTAAGCTCCACTCAAGAAGTAAGAGATCTACCTAAGCTAGTGAAACCTACTAATACAATATGCAAGGAATGTGAGATGGGTAAACAGACTAGAGTTTCTTTTCAGAGTAAAAAGAATCATTCTAATGGACTATTGGAGCTGGTGCATACTGATCTATATGGTTCCTCCAGAATCAAAAGTCTACAAGGAGAAAGGCATTTTATGTTGCTTATTGATTATTACTCTAGGATGATATGGGTTGCTTTCTTAAGAGAAAAATGTGAAGCATTAGAGAAGTTCAAAAGTTTTAAAGCTATGGTGGAGAATGAGACAAGTCTGAAGATAAAATGCCTAAGGTTAGATAGAGGTGGTGAGTTCACCTCCAGGGAGTTCAATTCTTTCTGTGAAGAGCATGGAATCAAAAGACAGTTATCTGCTCCCCAAACCCCTCAATAGAATGAAGTTGTAGAGAGAAAGAACAAAACAATTTTGGATGTTGCTAGAACAATGATGATTGAAGGAAATGTGCCTCACATCTATTGGAGAGAATATTTAAACACTGTTGTGTACACTTTAAATCGAGTAAATGTTAATGGTATTTCTAGTAAGACTCCTTTTGAGCTATGGTTGGGTTATAAGCCTAATGTTAAATATTTCAATATTTTTGGAAGAAAGTGCTACATTAAGAGAGATGAGGACATAGGAAAGTTTGATGCAAGGAGTGATGTAGGAATCTTTCTAGGTTACTATACCAAGAGCAAGGCTCACCGGTGCTATAATAGAAGATTGATAAAAATGCTTGAAAGTGAAAATGTCAGAGTTGATGAGGACTCTACTAGATCATCTAGATACTGTGGATATGATTCAAATGACCTGCAAGATAGTTTAGACAAAGGGAAGAATGCTTAGACACAGAATCAAGTTCAAATTGTTTCAGTAAATCAAGAAAGTCAGGAAGGAGAGACAAGTGGAAGTGTAGAAGAAAGAACAGAAGAACCAAAAGTGCGAGTGAATCCTAAAATTCTGAGGTATGTGATATTGAATCATTCAAAGAATCAAATTATAGGAGACTGTAAGAATAAAGGTGCACAAACTAGAATAAGGATTGTAGAAGAGTATTGCCTGATTTCCAAACCTAAGCCTAAAAATGTCAATGAAGCTTGCAATGATGAATACTAGATGGAAGCTATGAAGGAAGAACTAATGCAGATTGAAAAGAATGATACATGGATTCTTGTTCCCAAACCTAAAGATAAAAATGTGATTGGTAATAAATGGTTCTTTCAGAATAAGCTAAATGAACAAGGTGAAGTGGTCTGGAATAAAGCAAGACTAGTACATGTAAAGGGTATTCACAAATGGAAGGTATTGATTTTGAAGAAACCTTTGCCCCTGCTACCAGAATTGAAGCTATAAGATTATTTCTTTCTTATATTGCATATAAGAACTATAAAGTCTATCAAATGGATGTGAAGTCAACTTTTTGAATGGCGAGTTAGAAGAAGAAGTATATGTTGAACAATCAAATGGATTTCAACTAACTGACAAGGAAGACATGGTTTGCCAATTGAAGAAATCTCTGTATGGACTCAAGAAAGCTCCTAGAGCTTGGTATGCTAGATTGGATAAATACTTACTAAAGCTTGGATTCAATAAAGGTACTGTTGACAACAACTTGTATTTTAAGTTGGAACATGATAAAGAGTTGATTATTGAAGTCTTTGTTGATGACATTATTTTTGGAGGAGATGATGATTTATGTATGAAGTTTGCTGATGAAATGAAAAGTGAGTTTGAAATGAGTATGATTGGAGAGATGAAGTTCTTTTTGGGATTACAAGTCACTCAGCTAGACAATGGGATTTTCATATCTCAATCCAAATATGTGAGAGAGTTACTGAAGAAGTTTGGCATGGAAGACTCAAAGCCTGTTGGTACACCCATGGTAACTGGATGCAAGTTAACAAAAAATGATGATTCTCCTAAGGAAAATCAAACAAGATACAAGTCAATGATTGGCGGATTGCTCTACCTAACCCGGACTAGACCGGACATCATGAATGTTGTATGTATAGTTGCTAGATTTTAGGCTGATCCAAAAGAATTTCATGTGACTGTTGTAAAGAGAATTTTCATATATCTGAAAAGAAGAGTTGATTTTGGGCTTTGGTATCCTAAAGATGATGATCTTACCTTGAGTGCATATAGCGATGTGGATTGTGTAGGAGATGTACATGATAGGAAAAGTAATAGTGGTGATGCCTTCTTCCAGGAAAGAAAGTGTCATGGTTGAGCAAAAAGAAGAATTCCATTTCCTATCATCTTGCTAAGGTAGAGTATATTGTTGCTGCAAATAATTATACTCAAGCGATGTGGATGAAACAAATGTTGAAAGATATCAGAGTAGTATATGATGAGCCTATTTCCATATACTATGACAACTCAAGTGCAATAAACATATTGAAAAATATAGTTCTACACTCTAAGACGAAGCACATATCAATCAAGTTTCAATTTTTGAGGGAGAAAGTGAGTGAGAAAGAAGTTAGATTGGAGTATGTGCCTACCAAAGAATAAATTGCAGAAATTTTCACCAAGCAGTTTCCAAAGGATACTTTTGAGTATCTTAGAGGGATGCTAGGGGTGATTACCCCTCCTACTATGAATTAGAGATGCATTTACTTGCATCAATATGTATGCTTCAATGCTATATTCTGATCCGGATTGATGTTTCTGTGGCTACTACTCAGGGGGAGTAGTTAGATGTGCAAATATGTGGTTTAGAGCTTCCATGTGGGAAGATAATGTTTATCTTTTCCATTGATGTCAAAGGGGGAGAAGAGTCATGTAAAAAACTATGAATTATCCAGGAAGAAGAGCCTTGTGGGGTGAAGATCATGTAGAAGAAGTTGAGGAGAAGAGTTAGAATCTAAGGGAGAGTAAGTGTTGATTGAGAGTTGTGTTGATGGTGTTTTTCACATGATGTGTTGCCATCAATGTGATGGCACTTTCAAATTTTGCAAAATTCTAACATGTTCATGTTAAAACCCTAAGAAATTTTTACCTAAAAATCTTTGTTACATTTGTTCTAGGGTTCTTATATGAGGTTTAGGGTTTTGTTCATTTTAATTGCTTGGCATTCTATTATGCCGTTTGCTAGTATTGCCTATTGTTGGTCACAAAGAATCTTTTCACACACATAAAATGTCATCATGTGACTGACCTTTCTCGTGTCTAGGTTTGAATCACCTAACTTCTACATCCATTGTATTGCATGATTCATAATTTTTCATCCTACTATTCTCATGTTGTCCTAGGGAAGTCCTCTTTCTTAAAAATACTAATAAGCACGTGCTTAGAAAGTTCCCACTTATGTCCCGATGGCCTTCATAGTTGTATCGTTCATCGCTAATTTATTCATTGATTCACACTTTGAATTAGTGATGAGCGATGAACTGATGCTTTCCCTTTGATATTGCTCATCGCTAATGGCTTTTGAGCCTTCAAAATTGTAATAGCGATGAGCGATACTTCTATCTTTATGTTCTCATCGCTCATCGCAGATGGCTATAAAAAGATAAACTTGGAATAGCAATGAGAGATGTGATGTGATTTCTTGTATATCACTTGATTGCGGATATGTTTTGAATGTAAAGTCTCACATCAGTGATACGGAATGGACACTACAAAAGTTGTAAATCTTCTCATCGCTAATTGCTTGCAAAATATATGAGGAGAATTAGTGATGAACAAAGGCCATATGTTATAACTTTATCACTCATCATGAATTTTATTTAGAACTTGGGTTTTGAATTAATGATAAGTGATGGAGGTCCTCTAAAGGGTTTTATCTCTCGCTAATATGGTATGATCATACGAGCGATGTCTTTTGTGATGTTTGTTTTATGCAGGTTATATGTTTCCAAGTCTGGTGCTGACACAACATCTCCCATCACAGATGGAGTCTTAAGAGCAAGGTTTGAATTAGCGATGAGCGACAAAAGGATGAATGTGACCAAGGGTCAAAGCTGCAAAACTAAGGGCTAAAGATCATCACCAGGATGTTTACATCGCTGATGGAGACGGGAGAAGATAAAGTAGATCAACGATAAGCGGTGACCATAAATAAAAAATGAAATGTGGCATGATCCTGGAGATTTCATATGAATCAGAGAGGAAAGTGGCAAGAGAAATGGAGAACCATTGATAAAGCCTGAAAGCAAGATGATCTAATGGATTGAAAATCATCGCATGAGTAACTTCATTGCTAAATTGCACCCTAAATTTTAGGGAGGATCAACGATGAATCATTTAAAGAAAGTTTCTCTCTAAGAAATTGGTCTTATGTACTTCGATGATATTAATGAGAAGCATGAATTAGGTTGGTGATACATGCTAATTGTCAAATCAGCTATGATTAATCAAGGTTAAAATGAAATGTGGCATCATTTGAAATAGCCTTACTATTTTCAAGGAGCAAGTTGATAATGGTAAAAAAAAATGCTTATGACCACCTTAGATGAATTTTTAATTTCTCTAAGATGAATGGTCTAGATGTAAAGCCAAGCTGATAAGTTACCAATTTTCTCACGTAGGAATTCTGAATCGTTAATTTTGCATGCTCAATTTTTTTATTTAAATGTAGGTTGGTTGTTGTTTATTCACACTATCTTTTTAGTCTACAGAAGAAGTAAGGTGTGTGTAGTAGAGGCAATTGAGGTTTCCTAAGCAGAGTTTCAGTGTTTTTATCTTGAGAAAATTGGTATGAGATTAGGTTCTTTGGTATATTTGGGATTTTTGTTGCTTGAGTTATCTGTAATTGTTGGGATTGGGGTTCTTCTTTTGTGGGTCTTAAGTCAAGAACCTTTTTAATTATCTCTCTGCTAGCTCTAGAAAAAATGGGAAAATTTGGTGCATCATTTCCACCTGTTAGGAGGTCTAGCCGTCTAGTATGTTTTAATGCCATGAGGACATAGTTGAGCAAGAAGTTGTGGCTTCTCTTGAGGTTTCAAAGGGTAAAAGGAGGGCTAGGGGCTATAAGAAGAAGTCAATTGTGTAGACTACATACTATTTGAGGAATAGGACCCTTCCCGGTGAAGTGGTTGAATGCAAACACAAGGAACTGGCATTGCCAGTGAAGAAGGCCAGGAAGAAGGAGAAGAGTCACCGGGCCCGCCTGGGTAAGCACAATTCTACTATCATGCTTTCAGAATCACCTTCAGATGATGAAGCTGATACCGACTCGAACTGTGGCTAATACCTATGTTCCCTAGTACCATATGGGACTTCTGATGATGACATGTTGGTAATACCTCCAATTGCATCAAGGACAAGGAGCGGTCGGACATTTTCGGATGTCAACGACTCTAAACAGGGTCACCTCCTATTTTAGTTTTTGGTGACACCATGGTCATTGCATAGTAGGTATCTCTTCTCATATGTCAGTGGTTTGTCTTTTATTTTCTCATGCTGATGTGGATGGTCTTCCAAATGATATGAACAAAATATTTTTGTTCCAAACAACGAATGTTGTGACAATGACGGCTAATATCCTGCACATGTTTTTTTCGTCCCCTGTTTTAAAATGATTACATATGAAACTTCCTAGGGAGTCCTTCGAGGAGTAGGTTTTTGAAATGAGCTCAAATGAAATCAAAATTGTAATTTAGTCAGGTGCTTGTTGCTCCCCTATTTATATAAAGGGAATTTCATGGCTAAAAAAGGGAGAGTTCAAAATTTTGAGTCTAGACATGGTCACAGTAGATACTATACTCTAATAGCAGAATAGAATTTAAAAAGATACTCTAGTAGATGTATCAAAAGCAAGTCTAAGATTAAGGTTATACTATGTATGAATCTTAAATATGGTTTTACAAAGAAATACCAGAAATGAAGAAGAATTTTTAGTTAAAGAATATTGCTCTCCTATGTATTTTCTTCCAAGTTATGAATGAAGATTGTTAATGAAAACTTGATTTGACTTTTGTCATTTGTACAAAATTTATGAATTTTTTTATGCTTCAGTTCAAAGAATTGATTAAATGTTGAAATGAGCTCATTAGTTTGTGAGAAAAGCATATAGGATTTAGTAAGGAAGTGATATTTTGTAGACATAGTCAGTTAGATGTTACAAAGTGACATTCTAATGGTCCACTAATTTTTGTGCTTCAGTAAAAATTGTATTACCGATTGATTACTAGTTGTAATTCAGTTTCTTCCTTAGATCAATTAATGGTCATCTTGTTAGTTTATATTATAGTCCATTGAGCTAGTATTGAATTGGGCCTAGGATTTAGGATGAAGAATGATTCAAAATACTTTAAAATTAAATGTCACAACTCTAAGTAATGAAGGTGCACTCCTTGAAAATAAGTAACACTTCTATCTAAGGTTTTTCGAGATTTTGATAAGGTGATTTTCATAGAATAGTGCATCTTTGTGAAGAAATACTCTTGACCAAGCATGAAATATTATGAGTATATATGGGATTACCCTCCCTGGGTCTCACAGAGCTCGAAGAGAAGAAGTACAGTAGTAATTACACTACTTAAGTATTGGCCAATCCTCAACCTAGCTGATAATTGGGTTGTGGCAAGCTCAAAGGTTAGGACTAAGATTAAGTTTGGTTCTAAAAAAATAACCAACACAATGCCAAAGGGGGAGATTGTTGGATGATGTGGTTGTGTTGCTGATATGTGGTTTTCATTGATGTCAACACTATTAGCATTGATGTAGTGAAGGTTGTATATGTCGAGGATATTAAGAAAATTGTTAAAGAAAGAGTTGCAGGTTGCCAATGAAACAGTGAAGGTCATGAAGGTGTCTTGCTCAGTATGTTGATGATCAATCATTGTGGACTAAAGGGTTTATTTATGAGAGTATTTAGTTTATCCACCAGAAGTTTCAGAGGTCCATGTGAAGTTTTGATCTTGTTATGAACAATTGTGTTCTTACAGTTTTTATGTGGTTTTAGTTAGTATTCCTAAGTGAAGTTTATGTGATTCTAGTAATTTTAGTTGGTGCAGATGTTTCTCTATTGGTTCTTGTTTCTTGTGGATGTTTCTAGATTATTCTCTATATTTTTTGTATGTTTGCGTTGATCGGTGTGGTCGTGGTCTAAGATTTTTCTCATGTGTGTTTAGGTTTTCATGTTCTTGGCCAACATGGTGGTTGTAACATTTTGTGGATCCTTGGAGATTAAAAATTGAATGTTTGGTGCACTCGAGGATGTTTTTTTGGGCCTCAACATAATATTAGCCAACGATGTTTGATTCGTATTGAAAATTTATTTGTAAATTTGGGCCAACATTGTAAATGTGTTTTATATTTTGGTCGACAAAGTTTTTGATGTAAATCCATGTTGCGGATATATAAGAGCAACTGTTTGTGCGAAGTTATGCATGTGTGTGGTGTGAAGAAGTGCTATAGAAAGTGCAAGTGTGTGAATAGTGATCTAACCATTCAATTGCAAAGTAGAGTGTTAAGAAATTTGAGCAAAGTGTTAAGGAGTGTTTATGTGCTTAACATAAACTGTAATCAAGCTTTTGTAGAAGCTATTTTCTTAGTTCATACCCTGCGGATCTAATCCAAATTTCTATATGACAGTGTGTCTTCCTTGGGCAGTGAGGCCTCTTGTATTTGAGTAGTGAGCTCTAGGCAGTGTGCCTTAATGCATGTGCATTCCCATTATTGTTCTTCATTCTTTTAACAAGTTATAATATTGTGGGCTAACATCCACCATGGTTTTTCCCCTAACAGGGTTTCCACGTAAAAATCTTGGTGTTTTTTGTGTTTCTGATGTGTTGATTGTTTATGGTTCATTGTTCATACATCAGATGTGAGATTAAGTTAAGTTTGAAAAGTTTAAATAATCTTTGACAACTGATTCATCCCCCCCTCTCAGTTGTCTATCCTTGTTTTGACAACACATAGTGTGCTTGTTATTGGCTACAATCTTTAGATTGCGAGACTTTTTTATTGGATACAAAGTCTTTAATATTTCTTATATTGCAACCTCACTAATCCACTAGAGTTATGGTTTATGTTTCTATGAAGGCCTAGAGTTTGTAACCTAGTCATGCTCTTACCAGTGATTTTGTTGGTATTAAAAAGCAACCTCAAATCTTGGGTCAAAAAATTAGTTGTCTTGACGGGGTGTGGTATGATCTTGGTTTGTATCCTAGAGTGTGTGGGAAGCTTTTGTTTGATCATTTAGGTATGTAAACCTGATCAGGGAAATGTATCCTATATAGCATGGGTCTTTCTTTAATACTTCCCATAATGGTTATTAGTAGATCACATTATTATAGTTTGTTGTAACCCAAGATTGCATTCAAGTATGTAACAAACTTGGTATGTAGTTTAAGTTGTACACTTTTAAGTAACATTCATAAGGTTTAGAAAATCTTGATCACTCTCTAGAATAGCCCATTAAACATGGGTTGTGCTTGAATGCACTACATAATTGATATAACACAACCACTCTGCATATCCACTAGAGTTATAGACTCTTTATTGTAGCAAGAGGTAATCACTCTTGGATCATGCTGTCATTACATTGTAACTTGTTAAACTTGAGTAAACCCGAATGCACCCAATGATGATTGACACCTAATTGTAATGATAGTGATTAATTTGTACATGAATTTTGCAAATATGAGTGCCTCCATTTCTATCACAACATAGCCACATTAAACTTGGGTCACACATGAATGCATCTTGTATTTTTTATAGCACAATTGTGCCACATGACCAATAGAGTTATGGATCAAATACTTACAATCACAAGAATTTGTTCCTTAGTTGTGATATTATAGCGATTCCATTACCGTTACAGCATAACCCTTCAAACTTATATTTCTCAAATCCTTACATTGCTTATTTTCTCTTTGGATGGATGGAAATTCAATGGAAGGGATTTGTATGTAGGTCATGCTCATATAAGAGCCTTCGTCACCATTACACAATAGTATATTGGAATTTCCTTTCTTGAACCTTTACTTCATTTTTTGTTGTTAGGGTTTCTTAGTGATTATTCCATTTCCACATGGCATATTGATAAAAGAAACCAAGCAAAAAATCATTCTATTTTTAGTTAACTCTTGCTAACATACTTTTGCAATAAATGTTTGACTTCATTACTTCGAGTGTGAAGATTTTATTTTTCTTATAATACATTCATTGAGAGTTGTAGTAGAAAGCTTCTTATGCTGAAACCCATCCTGTAAACTTTCTTTAAGCTACATTTAGGAGGCTTCATGGATTTTTTGTGATTTATTTAGCTTTTGTTTTGATAGTAAATGACATTGGATTCTTTCTGAAACTAGAATGATTTATTAATTATGGTTTTATGATGATTAAATTTTTTATTTAGAAGGGGTTAATTGTGGCATTTTTATGTGTAGGAAGAATAAATTGTGATGCAACATTCAGGTATGGATGGTTTAGGAAAACATGGATTGTTATCAATGACATAACTAGGTTGGAGAGTACTTTCAGCTAGTCTGAAACACTTATGGGTGTTTTCACTTAGAAGCAAAACTTGAGGATAGGAATACAAACGTCGATGGATAGAGAAAATCATAAATATGCTTATCTAGTTTCTGATCAAATTTGAGTCGTGAATATCGAACAGAGAAAGTTCCTACATTCTAAAGATAAAATCATAAATCTATTGGTCCAATTGGAGATCCAATTTGAGGTTGTGAAGCTCTAATAGAGAAAGTTCCTACATTCTGTGAACAATGATTTTGGCACCCAAAGCCTTTCTTACACTTCTAGGGTTTTTCACCTAAAAGGAGAAAGATGGGCCAAAATGGGAAATGTTCACACTCAAAATCAATGCAAGAATGAATGAAGTATTCCTAAATGAAATGTCTAAATGCAATGAACTAATAAAGGAAATTCCTTATCAATGTAAAACCTAAGAAATGCAAGTTGTTTGAAAACACAGCGATGTATGCAAAATGACCTAAGAATGCAAATAAACAACAACAGAAATGAACAAGACTAGAGAGGTGCACCTGGAAGCTGAAATGAGATGTAGAGAGGCTCTAGAATCCTATATATTTTGTTGTTGAGGCCAACTGGGACACTTACATGAAGTTGGGTGACTTAGTCCTATTTTGCGGACATTCTACTAGAACAGGTTTTTTCCAAATGGGTATCTGGAAATGAAAAAATCACTTTTCAAGCCTGATAGTGGGACTAATTCACCACAAATGGAAACTTAGTCCACTTGGGAATCTTGAGAAATTTGGGACAATAATCTGTAGCTTTCTGTCTGCACTTCGCTTCCTGACAAGTGTCTAGTTCACAAACTACAAAAAATGGGCTAGAAGTGGTCTCCAAGCTTCAATTAGGGATTTTTTGACTTGAATGACTTTGATGGATTGAAAACACCTTTTTAACACTTTCCTCTTTGACAAATCTGCATACAAGACCTGCAAAACACACATGCAAAGAGCAGAAAAAGGGTTAAGGGTTAGAGAATAGGGGTTTGCCTTGGGTAAACCCCGATTTGGTAATCAAACCCTTGAAAATGAAATGAAATGGAAAGAGAATGATGAATGAACAACATGCAATGCCACAACTCACCAAACCCTTGATGTATAAATCTAAAGATAAGCAAGAAGATGCTCCAATGGATGCTTGATGATGCCTTGAATACTTGAGAATGATGATTGATTATATGCAAATGTGGGAATGAATGTACTAAACTAATTAGGGAATTAGAAGATTGGAAGAGATTAAAAATGATGGGAAAACCATTTATTTATACTTGATTTTACAATACTTCCCTAAAATAACACATCACAGGCCGACCTTAAGGTTAAGAGAATAAAATCTTGCAATAAAATTAAAATTATTTTAATTTATGTTCTTAGTTGGAGTAAGTCGCCCCAGGTGGTGACTTGGTCCCACCAGGGAAATTTTATTGGGTGTTGGGGATTAAAGTGTATTTAATAAGGTTTAATGGGAACATTCTCAATAATACACTTAAGTACGGTGGAAAAGTGCATTGAGGGGTCATTGAAACATAAGAAAGGATTGAATTATTGATGACAAGCCTAGAAAAATATGAGAGTTTGTTACAACTCTTTACAAGACTTTGAAATAGGACTTGGTAAGTGATAAAAAGATGTTATTTAAGTGAATTATAATGAAAGGGTCCTAGAAAAGTGTGAAAGTGGGTTACAACACTTCACAACACTTTTACAAGGCATCATAGAATTCTTAATGATTCACAAGGGTCCAAGACCTAATGTGAATGTGTTGGCCATATTACAACATTATTTATCTAAGAAAAATCAAGCCAACGTCCAATAGGAGGGCCTAAACATGAGAAAAAGTAGAGGGCTTACTTTTTTCTGTGTCCACAGTTAGCCCCCACTTTAGTGAGAGGATGAACTTGCTTCAAACTCACACTAAAGTAGTTGAACATGCATATCAAGAGGGGTTTGAATGAACAAATTCCTAGAAAGATGAGACAACAATGATCAAGAGGGATGATCAAGTCCACAAGATCAAGATCCCATGGCAAACTAAACATGAGCACAAGAAACACACATGAGAATGATGTAAATGAATAGGAAGAGAAAGGGAAGAGAGAGTTGGATCAAGCTTTGATCATTTTTCCATCCCATTGTGAATAAGATCTAGGCTATTTTTCTAAAAAGAAAATGAATATGCACTTTGAGGCGATGAAACTCATGGTTGTCCATAGGGTGAGAAGGCTAAAAAGGTGAGAAACATACACTCATGGCTGGTATCCACTCACACTTATGTAGGTGGCTATGGGAAAAATTCATGCCTGGAAATGGGCTTCTCACTCAACCATACCAAAGTTATACCTCTTGATAACTTTAATAAGGTGCCACAAAAGAAAATGACATTTCAAGCTTCACAAATCAAGCAAAACTTTGTATGCTTGGAGTTCATGAACAAACACGATGGCACTACAGGCATGCAAGTTGTGTTATGCAAGGTGGCCATACAAAAAATAAAAAATGCAACATGCAAAAGATGTTCAAAGGAGTCTTGCTTAGTTCATGCGAGGTCTTTAACTTAGGGAACATTGTGTTTGATGTCTCCAAGAGAGGACCAATCAAAGAATAGAAGATTCACAACTTAGGGGATGTAGTGTGTCGCATCAAGCCACCAAGAGGAATGTAATATACTAAGATAGATCATGATCATGAAGGACATTACACCCAATGTCATCCACAAAGTGACAAAACATGTTGTATGAAGTAACAAGGCTACACTAAGAACCAAAAAAAAGAAAAAATGCAAATGAATAATTCCAATGTATGCTCCCACTTTAAAGGAATTTATACACACCGTTCTGTGAGAAATTACTTTAAAGTAGCAAATGAAAAATGAAAAAAGAAAGAAGAATTGAGAGCAAACTTGGAAAGCCCCTATGCCAGTCATACAATTTTGAGGAAGGCTGCGCCATGTGAGGAAAAGGAAAAAGAAAAGAAAGAGGTTTCCCCCAAAATAAAAACACCAAACACATAAGGGATCTATGGATTTGGGATCAGTATGTTCTTTGCTGCAATGTGTTGTTTAGAGAGCTCAGAACTGTCATCATCCCCCAAATACACAAAATTGGAAGAATGACACAAAGAGAGTGAAAACAAAGAAAAAGAAAGATTTGATTGGGTCAACATGGAAGAGACATAGGATGTCTCGACACTTTGCATCATCCCCAAAAGGAATACACAAGAAAAAAGAAAAGGAAAAGGTGAAAGAAAAAGGAAAATCTTTTGGGTCAACATGAGAGAGACATTTCGGTCTCAATGCCTTGCATCATTGCCAAAAGGGAGAAACAAAAAAAATAAAAAATAAAAGGAAAAGAAAAGGAAAAGAGGGGCCTTTTGGGTCAACATGAAAGAGAAATTTCAGTCTCAATGCCTTGTGTCATCCCCAAAAGGAAAACACAAGAAAAAGATAAAAGAAAAGGAAAAGGGAGGCCTTTTGGGTCAACATGAGAGAAACATTTCAGTCTCAATGCCTTGTGTCATCCCAAAAAGGAGAACACAAGCAAAAGGAAAAATCAAAGGCAGAAAAAAAGAAAAGAGGGGCCTTTTGGGTCAACATGAAAGAGATATTGCGGTCTCAATTCCTTGCATCATCCCCAACAGGTAAACACAAGAAAAAGAAAAAGGAAAAATCAATGTACGACATAGAGAAGAGTGAAGGTAAAAATAGAGGAATGCCACAAAGAGAGAGAGAGAACATCAAACAACACATCATGGGGGAACATGGTAAACCCATGCAAACATAAAAAAGAAAAAGAAAAATAAAATACAAAAGACTAGTAAGGTAGATTGAAGTCAACAATTGATCAAGTCATCCACCTCCCAATCATGTTCATGATATGCCAAGGGAAGGAAACTAGCCAAAGGTACAAGTGCAAGAGCCAAACTAGGGGAAGCACTAGGTTCTACACTCTTTGTAGGATATTTTTTGTTTAAGCTCATGGAAGAGGAAAATAATGTATTCAGATCATTATGCACTTCTTCGTCTATTTTAGTGATCTCATCATCGTCATCCAAATTACTCACCATAGGAGGATGAATGATAATGTCCAATGAAGGGTGTACGATAGGTTGTGGTTGTTGTATTGGATTGTTTTATTGTGATTAGGGAGGAGGGTTGTCATGCATTGCTTATGTCAAGTGTGGATTTTGATTTTCTTTATTTTCTTCATCTTGTAACTTGCAAGCAAGGGCACGACATTTACGCCTACACTCCTAGCACCTCTATATATTTTGGTTTTATTGCCGAGTTGTACTTGTAGAGGATCAGGTTGATAAACCATAGGTTGCTTGTCTTCCCTAAGGGGAGGAATAGAAGGAACCATGTAAATTTGTTCATCCACTTTCTCCTTTGCCTTATAAACCTGTTTTATATGAGGAGGCATGATGAAGTTGTTATCATTATCTCTTGGTCATTTGGATGATGTGGGGGAAGTATTGGGTGTTGGTTGAGTTTGATGGGTGGGATATTGTTTGAGTTGAAGCATTGTTTCATTGAGGATAGGAGTGTTGGAAGTGGATAGTGACATGTTGTGGAGAGACAATTCTACAATTTTCTTTGCTTTAAACTTTTGGTAAGTAATGAAAAAGAAGTCTTTGCAAGGAATTATAGGTTCCATGGGCTCGGGCCAAAAGGATTATAAGGAGAAGTTTCCTTTAGAAGACAAAGAGTTAAAGCCACTATGGTGAACAGTGAATATGTCATTGTCAAGTGGAAACTTTAAACATTTGTGTATGATCGAAGGAACAACTTTCATTGAGCAAAGCCATGGATGGCCTAGCCTCAAACAAAACTAGTTTGATTGTGGGATGATGGAGAATCTAACGTCCACTATTTTTGGTCCTATCTATAATGGAAGGATGGTCGATCTTATCATAGGGCAAGCAAAACCATTGTGTGTTTTGATCCATGTAGTTGGTTTATCATAATCATCTTGATAAAGATCATCTAATACCAAAAATTCCTCAGTGATCACATTCTCTCCATAGGAAAGATCTATGAGTATCCCATTGGTGGGCTTATCATAAATACGGTCAACGATGTAAAGAGGACCATCAAGGAGATTTGGAAGTATGTCCTTAGAGGAGAAAGTAATATCAAGAGATTTCTTAGGTTGGCCCTTACGAGGGATAACGTCTATTGCACTGACCATTTCATCCATAGGATTAATAGTGGTAATATGTGGAATAGGATCAGGATGCTCAACATTTGTATGAACATTCATCACATCATTCATTGGAGTTTCACTAGCTTTGAAAAATGACACATTATGTTTAGGCATTGGATCGGTGAAAATTTGCAAATTTTGATTTGGAGGGGAAACATACGTATTTCCTTTAACATTAACATTTATAATGGATAGACGGTCAGAATCAATGAGGTCTTACACAAGGTGTTTAAGATGCTTACAATTTTCTATGTCATGTCCATTTTGTCTATGATAATGACAACAAGCATTGGATTTAAAGTTTGGAGGTAAAGGCTTGGTAGGATCAGGTGCTTTAACGTCAGGTAAGGTAATCATTTGTTGTTGAAAAATTTGGGACATCGTGTTATGAACTTGGGTGTTTGGTAAAGGTGTAAATTGTCATTTAAGATCTCCAGAGCTATAAGGTATCACATCTTTAACAGTTGCTACTTGGTTGTTGATGGGTTGAGCTAGTTGTTGAGGGGGGTTGAACTGTAAGAACCCTTTGTTTTTCTTTCTAAATGGTTGTTAATTGTTTGGATTGGCATGTTTAGATTTCTTAGTTCGGCTAGAAGTGGACTTTGCATCATGACTACTAACTAAATTGTGATAATCACAAAGGGTGGTACACAAGTGCATAAATGAGGGAAATTTCATCATTATGAATTTGTCTTGAAGTTAAGTTTGCAATTTCTCTATAAACATCTTTTGAAGATGTGGATCAGGAATCTTGACATCAATTTGAGATAAAGTGATTGATATCATGAGATAAAATCAGTTATCTTTTCTTCTTCATGTTGTTTGCATCTCATAAAATCAGCCAAGGTCTTCTTCGAATTCATATGCACTTGGAAATGATTGATAAATCCATCAACTAGTTCAATTGAATTGTTTGGTAAGGATGAAAACCATTCTAAGGCAGTGTCTTTTAAAGTCCTAGGAAATAGTTTTGCTATCAGTTTATCATCAAGGAAAAAGTTAGTACATAAGGCACTATAAGCATTAACATGGTTAGAAAGATCTTCGTTCCCTCCATATTTCTCAAATCTAGGCATCTCTATTCCTTGTGGCATCGGTGTTCACAATATTTCTAGAGATAGTGGGCTGCTACAAACATAATAGGTAGGTGGTTCATTATGGTTTTGGTTTATGGTGGATATTTTCTATTTCATGGAGGAGACAGTTTGGAAAAGTTGTGTTATGAGAGGGTCAATGTAAGTGGTATGGGGTGGAAGGGAAAGTGGTGATGAAGTGTATGTAGTGGTAGGGAAAGTGAATGGGATGCTTATAGATGGTATGGTGGAAGAGGATAGAACATGCGATTCCACATAAGAATTAGGAATGCTAGCAGGAATAGTCGAGGAAGGAATAACATTGCTAAACTATTGCATTATTGTGGTGACTTGAGGAGTGGTATAGGTAGGTATGGATGCTATTGTTGAGGGAGGAGGATTGTTAGGTCCTCCTTGGCTAACCATAGTGCTTGTTAGTTGATATGTACTAGAGGTGGAAGGAACATGTTTGTGGTATATCTCAACAATTTGTTCCATAACATTTAAGCCTTTGTCACATTCAAGCATGCAACGGATGTTTTCTATAGCAGGAATTGCAGTGGTTGAAATGTTTTCAAGACACAACTTTGATGTTGGAGATGTGTTAAGTCCTCATGAATATTAATCACTTTGTCTTGCGGAATGTGATCATTTTGTGTGTCAATTTGCATGTTATTGGAAGGCAATGAATTGCTAAAGGTAGGATCCATGCCTAGTGTACTAGTTGCAATACTAGGAGTGGAAGCTTTAGACAATCCAAGATCCACAATGAGTGTATTATCATGGGATAACATGAGTCTTGAGCTTCTTGTCACTAAGGTATTAGCAATAGGACACCAAACACTCATAGAAAGGTTTCTAAATGCGGGTGAAGACAAATGAAATGTAAAATAAGAGAAATAAAATGCTAATAACTAAAATTATAGAAACTATAACAGAGATGCAATAATAGAAAACAAAAATATAGAAAGTGCTCAGAAAATGACAGAAATTATAGTGCAAAATGTGCACAAGGACTAAGTCGCCTAGTGTGGCGAATTAGTCCCAGTTGTGATTTTTTTGATATTTTTCAAAAAAATTAAATGAAATTTTATGCTTTGCAGATATTCAGATGTAGACACAGTATGAAAATGTAGAATTTTTGGAATTTTTAATGAAATGCAATACAAAAATGTAAGCCATATGAGCTTTTCACTAATGCAATTCTTAAAACCCTAGAATGCAAATTAAACAATGCAAAACTGAATGCAATGTTGATGCAAGTGAAACCTAGGATGTGAATGCCCTTGAAATTAGAAAGAAAATGTTCAAAAGTTGGGTTCACCAAAATGTGAACAAAGATTTTGGCACCCTAAGAATTTCTTACACTTCTAGGGTTTTTCACCTAAAAGGAGAAAGATGGGACAAAATGGGAAATGTTCACACTCAAAATCAATGCAAGAATGAATGAAGTATGCCTAAATGCAATGAACTGATAAAGGAAATGACTTATCAATGTAAAACCTAAGAAATGCAAGTTTTTTGAAAACATAGTGATGTATGCAAAATGATCTAAGAATGCAAACAAATAGTAACATAAATGAACAAGACTGGAGAGGTGCACCTAGAAATTGAAATGAGATACAAAGAGGTTCTAGAATCCTATATATTTTTCTATTGAGGCCAAATAGGATACTTATGCCAAGCTGGGTGATTTAGTCCTGTTTCGAGGAGATTCTACCGGAACAGGTTTCTGCCAAATGGGTATCCAAAAATGCAGAAATCACTTTTCAAGCCTAGTAGTGGGACTAATTCACCATAGATGGCAACTTAGTCCACTTGGGAATCTTGGGAAATTCAAGAAAGGAATCTATAGCTTTTTGTTTGCACTTCCCTTCCTAATAGGTGTCTGGTTCAGAAACTGCAGAAAACGGGCTGAAAGTGGTCTCCAAGCTTCAATTAGGGCTTTGTTGACTTGAATGACTTTGATGGATTGACAACACCTTTTTAACACTTTCCTCCTCGACAAATCTGCATACAAGACCTACAAAACACACATGCAAAGAGTAGAAAAAGGGTTAAGGGTTAGAGAATCGATTTGGTAATCAAACCCTTGAAAATGAAATGAAATGGAAAGAGAATGATGAATGAACAAAATGCAATGTCACAACTCACCAAACCCTTGATGTAGAAATCTGAAGATATGCAAGAAGATGCTCCAATGGATGCTTGATGATGCCTTGAATACTTGAGGATGATGATTGATTGTATGCAAATGTGTGAATGAATGCACTAAATTAATTGGGTAACTAGAAGATTGTAGGAGATTAAAAATGAGGGGAAAACCCTTTATTTATACTTGATTTTACAATATTTCCCAAAAATAACACATCACAGGTTGACCTTAAGGTTAAGAGAATAAAATCTTGCCAGAAAATTAAAATTATTTTGATTTTTGTGCTCAGTGGGACTAAGTCGCCCCAGGTGGCGACTTGGTCCCACCAGGGAAATTTTACTGGGTGTTGGGGATTAAATTGTATTTAATAAGGTTTAATAGGAATATTCTCAATAATACACTTAAGTAGTGCTGAAAAGTGCATTAAGGGGTCATTGAAACACAAGAAAGGGTTGAATTATTGATGACAAGCCTAGAAAAGTGTGAGAGTTTGTTACAACTCTTTACAAGACTTTGAAATAGGACTTGGTAAGTGATAAAAAGAGGTTATTTAAGTGAATTATAATGAAAGGGTGCTAGAAAAGTGTCAAAGTGGGTTACAACACTTTTACAAGACATCCTAGAATTCTTAATGATTCACAAGAGTCCAAGACCTAATGTGAATGTGTTGGCCACATTACAACATTAAATCTAGGAAAAATCAAGCCAAAGTCCACTAGGAGGGCCTAAACATGAGAAAAAGTAGAAGGGTTACTTTTTTCGTGTCCACACATTCTAAAGATAAAATCATAAATTTGCTTGGTGCAATTGTAAGGATTTGTCTTTTTAATTATAGTTTTTGACATTTGGCTTCTATGCCCCCACATTTTCATGTATGTCTAGCAAGGCACTTATAACAATAATATATGACAAAAATATCCCTGTTGTTATGATTTGATGGATGTCCCATGATCAAGATCTATATAAAAAGGTTGATTTGTATATTGGGTGGTTAGGTGTTCTATAGTGTTATACAAGATTAAGCTTTTCCTTTTGTTGATTTTAAAATAACAGTCTTATCTTTTAGCTAGGATTTCTACTGCAATATCTCTTTTTGTTGTCTTTTTAGTAGTGATTGATTTATAGATTGCAATTGTTGGTAGCTATGCCACATATTGCTTATATATTTGTGATTTACACCTTAATTGCAGTGCTAAAAGAGACATATATTTACACCTTATTAATTTTGAATTGGTTTACTTGGAAGTCTAACATGCCCTATTTTCCTAAGTGACTTGAGTCTGATACATGTGTATTTGTTTTGGACAATTTATGGCATTTACCTATTGGAATTATGTGCCTCAAATTCAATGGTGGACCCCCAACTTGGTTGTCATCAAGTCAGATTACACCAAGTGAGAGTTTAGGCCTTTACCCTCATCCTGCAGTGTCTCATGGAGTGATTGGTGGTTGAGTTATACTTACCACTACCCCGTAGAGGTGTTAGATTGAGCTTGTAGTAGTGCGGTGTTACCGCCACCCCGTAGTGCTTCCATGTTGACTAGTACAATATAGTGGTGGTTATTGCTACCTCATGGTGATGCTCGAAGGTATCCTACAGTGATGCAGTACAGTCATCGCCACACTATGATGGTGTATGAGGCTTGGTGCAATAGAGCAAAAAATACTGCCATACTGCAACAGACTAAGTTTTGTATAGCGGTGCAGTGGTGGATGATGGATGATTGGAAGTCTTTGGCAGAACGTTGACTTATTAACAGTTGAACGGTTAATGATGCAATAGAATCTACATAAATGGTTGCTGTGGAGTAAGATTTTACTTATTACTTTTAGTATTTTGATTGTATTCTTTTGTTTTAATCATTTATATATTGGTCTCCTTTTTGTTGGCTTTGATGAATTGTAATGATTATTATGTTGTCTTTGAAAGAACTTCCTCATCCAAAGCTCCAATTCACACACAGGTAGGAAGGATTCTTTCAAAAGTTGAGGAGTTGGGCTTTACACCCACTAGTTGCATTTTCTTACATATTTGATTTCTCGTTTCATGTGCCTCCAAATAAGTGCACCAGATCCTTGAATGGGATTAACAGAGATTTATTCAGCAGGAAAAAGAGACTAATTCTATATGATTTTTCTTTATTATTCATCCCAATGCTGATAACAATCAATCTCAGCTTTGCAAAATACACAACATCATTAACTAATAAGTTCTTAAAAAATGTTATAAGAACTTATTAGTTAATGATGTTGTGTATTTTGCAAAGTTGAGATTGATTGTTATTAGCATTGGGATGAATTATTTAAAGCAACATCATATAGAATTAGTCTCTTTTTCCTATTGAATAAATCTATGTTAACCCCCTTCAAGGATTTGGTGCACCTATTTGGAGGCTCATGAAACCAAAAATCAAATATCTAAGTATATTTCCGAAGTCAAATATTAGCATATGGCTTTCTTTGGGCAGATTAGTGGCAACAAGATGCATATCTCCCTATTGACACAAGATATTCAGTCAGAAGGTATCAGACAATCCACTCCACGATTCAATATCAATAACATACTAATAACATCCAAAGCTATTTTTATCTTTAATAACAGTTTTCATTAGAATTGGGCCATATGTACTTGGAGTATCCCCTACAATAGGATTTTATTAGTCTATCCATAAAAAAAATCCCTTAGACTTTCATGTATTTATAGTAGGGCACTTCTAACTACAACATATGACAAAAAAATCCCTGATGTTATGCTTTGATGGATTTCCCTTCGGATATTTGATGTAGTGCACATTATTATAGTGCAAGCCTATTTTTTAGATCGTTTCATTTAGCATCACCAATATTCTCCACAAGAACATTGTCCATGTTTAAAATGATGGAAATGGTTCACATCTCTCAGAACAATTTCTCTTGGAACAATCTTGGAGATGAATTTAGATGCAATGTGAAAATCAAAACATACTTGAGAAGGTTCTTAACAACTCTAATAGTTGTACCTGGGGCCATGTTTAACAAACCAAATGCAATTGCTAACTTTTCACTATGGTGGTAGATAAATGATTCTTTTTTCTTCTATTCCACAACATTAAGTAAAAGTCTTGAATTTGGAAATACCTTGTTGTCTTCATTTTCCAAGCCAATTTCTCCAATTTTGCATAGCTCTCCCATGTTTGTGGATGTGATCTATCTCCTACAATTTTTTAATTGAATTATCTTTCTACTTTGTTTGGACTTTTGTAAACTTACAATATACAATGCACTTTTATTCTTTCTGAATTGAGACTAATAGTAATTTTGTTGTTTTTATTGAGGAATAGCTTCAGTCATAGTGGAAAAGGAAAACCCTGTTGCTCATATTAGATGGCACGTTGCATATAAAGGAGGAAAGATTCTAGCTGGGTTATTGCCGACTGCATTGAAGGAGAGAGCTTCATATATATGGGACACGATCAACACTCTCCTTGGATTCCACATGTTATAGCTTGCTCGAGGAAGATTTCCCAGTTGTAGAAGTTTCAAGAGATGAAAGGGGCACGCGCTTGCATTGAAGGGCTCCAAGCATGTGTTTCCATCATTGTAGAAGTTTTTTGGAGAAGTTTCTTTCTTGCAGTCATTTTTGTGCAATATTGTAACTCATATTTTCAGTCTTGTGACTGAAAATAAAATTTTTAATACTCTATTTCTAAGCTGTAACTAGAACACCTTTCTTTTATTAATAAAGTTCATCGATTTTCCTTCTCAATGGCTGTCTTATTGTGTGTAATTGATGATTGATATGTATTTTTGTGTTTTATGTTTAAATCCTCAAATATCAGTCAATTAAAATGACTAAATTACTACTAATTGACATCAATTAATAATTAAATTGACTAAATATACTACCAATTGATAAAAATTAGTGAACAATGAATAAATATGACTAAATATATGACCTATGAAATAAAATTGACTAAATATACTACTAATTGACAAAAATCAATGAATAGTGAATAAATATGACTAAATATATGACTTGTGAAATAAAACTAACTAAATATACTACCAAATTGATCAAAATAATGATTAAAATTAATGACTAAATACACTACCAATGGATAGAAATCAGTGAATAAAAATCACTAAATAAGTGACCAAATTGCAACATAAAATGACTAAATATATCAGTGAATAAAAAATGACTAAATAAGTGACCAGATTACAACAATCAATGACTAAATCAACAACTAAATATACTACCAAATCAATCAATGAAAACAACCAGTAAATGACTAAAAATGGTTTAGTCATCAATTTGGTTGCATTATATAAATGATTGGCAATAAACTACTAATGGTCACGTGACCATGTTTAGTCATTTATAAGCAGTTTTTAGTAGTTTTTACAATCATATATTGTTGTTTATGTACTAGTGAATAAAAAAATGAATCCAAATTAAAAATAGAATATGCTTACTATTAGGGCTATAATAGTTTTGATGTCAACATGGATGTACATGATTCAAAAAATCATGAAAATAGGTGTTTGCTTCAATTTTTATGAACAACATAATATGACCAATTTACTAAAATATTTTAATGACATATTTGCATGGTCATATCAAGACATGTTGTATTTCTAGTGGCATTGTAATGCACAAAATCATTTTAGAACCCAATGCAAAACCTATCAAGCAACAGGTTCAATAAATAAACCCAAATTTTACTTCAATGGTAAAAGAACTTGATAAATAAATATTCATTTTATGACTAATTGATTATTCATTATAGATGTCCAATATGTTACCCATTATAAATCCTAATGGTTGTGTGCTAATTTGTCCTAATTTTAGAGACCTTAACAATGTGTCACCTAAGAATTATTTTTCATTTCCCAACATCAACATGATTTTAGATTCTATTGTTGAGTATAAAATTTTGTCTTTTATGGATCATAGCTTCTAAGGATACAATAATATCCTTATAAACCCAATATCAACACAAAATTACATTTACTACTCTATGAGGTGTTTGTGTGAACATGGATGTATTACCTAATTAATTTCATATTCTAGGTCCTATTCATACTTAGATACTTAAGTTTACTTAGGTTAGTTATATTTTTTCTCATATAATAGGATTGAAATACTTGGCATGATCTAAGTATGTCTTGGGGTAACTTCATCATTATCTTTATAATAAGAGTTTCCTCATTTTATATTGTACCACTTTATTGACTCATTTAATAAGTTATCTAAACTCATAGTATTTCCATTGCTTATCTCTTTTGTTTAAGGTTATCTTCATTGCAATAGACTCTTGGATCCTATGGCCTTGATCAACAACTCTTACGTGATACCAGAGCTCTATATTTGTAAAGTTTTCACTCCTTTTTATAGAGTTTTAGCAAAAAAAAATGTACAATGTAGCCTAGTGCGAAATGAAACTCATAGTTGAGCTTAGAAGGCTTAAAAAATTTAAAATTGGTAATATATATTGTTTGGTTCCAAAAACATTTTTGAGGTTTTTTGGGTTGAGAAAATAGATAAAAATTTAGTAAAATTATATGGATCCATATGATTGAATATATTTGTAAAATTATCATACTTTATGTTGCAAGTATCAGTAGTTGGTGTTGTCATTGATGTCAAAAGGCTTGTGTTTGTGTTTTCATTAATGTCAATTGGTGATGGTTGAAAAGTTGTGATGATGCTTTGATTAGTTATGTTATGTTGCCATTAGTAAGTGTTACCAGTGTCAACCTCTAGTGTTTCTTTGATAAGATTCTATTTGTGGATTTTTTTTTATTGTAGTTGGTTTGGTGATGATGAATAAGTGGTGAATATGATTAGAATGTGTTTTTGGTGCTTGGTTTCTAAGTACGTTTGAAAAAATTTGAATAAAAGAGGAAACAGTGTGTTGTAGAGGTGTTTTGACATATAGAGTGTTGTTCTGGTTTTGCTTCGCATTTATTTTGTGTTGAATATATATTTTTTTGATTTGGTTATGTTTCTTGAGGTGGTCATAGGTGTTATATCCAAAAATTTTGGGTCTAGATTGATGTATAGAGAAATTTGTATTCACTAGTGTGTGAACTATGATTGCAATGGTATGGGAGAAATAGTTTTTCTCTGCATTTCTCTGCAATTTGGTTTCTAGTCTTGCGGTTCTGAAAGTGAACTAATAAGGTTCATATCTACCTTCAGTTGAAGTTTCTCATGGATTGGTGCTCCGCAAGATTATTTCTTAAGTTGCAGTTTGTGGAAGTTTATCTCGGTAAATAGGATGAGTTTGTTCTTCAGGTGAAATTTGTTGTGAAGGAATTTGTTGTATTTTAGGGTATTTGTGGAATATTCCAGATTATGTTCAAGTGATATTTGTTGTCCAAAAATCATCCTTGGATCATAGGAAGTGTGTACTTAAATGTTTGATGGTGTTTACATAGGTTCAACTGACCTTGGGTGTTTACACTAATTGCATATTTTCTTTAGCAATTGTGGAAGCATGGTGTGGTGTGTATGAGTGGATTTAGGTCCAAGTTAAGGTGTGATGTGATCTGCCTTCATTCCTATCCACTGTGGGAATGTTTTGGTGCTGACCTAATTTGAATTTGCATGGTTGTGGTGCATAACTAACCTTGGGGAATGTTTTCAAGGTTGAAGAAGGTATAAATAAGTGTTGTGTTGATGGAGAATCAGTGTAGTGTGTATGATGTGAATTGCAGAGTTGTGAAGTGCGAATTTGTGAAGTGTAGTGCTAGCTCTAATGAGTTAGACTATTGGAAGTAGTGAGAAGAAGGTGTCTACAATCTTCAGAAAGTCTATGAATGTGTTGGTAATGCTATGGTAGACCTTTCTATTGCATTAAAATGGATTTCTCACTATAGCAATCTTTGTTTCTTCTTTACTATAATTTGGTAGTGAGCCATTGGCAGTGAGACCTTCTTTCTTCTAGGAAGTGAGCCATCTGGTGGTGAGTCTATTGTATTCGATGTTAAAATTAATTTATATTGTGAGCTAATCATCACTGTGGTTTTCCTCTTCTTGGATTTTCAACATAAATCTAGTGTTCTATTATGCATGGTGTTGATGTGTTTTAGTTTTTGTTATTTTCTTTCATGCTAAATCTTTCTAATAGTTTAAAGGTTAATAAAGTTGATGTGGATTTAAATGTTAATGAGGGTTTTGAAGTTTTAATGTACAACTGATTCACCACCCCTCTCATTTTTCTTGTGCATTAAAAAATTGGTACCAGAGCAAAGTTCCTTGGAAGAAAGCTTAATCGCTTGAGGTAGATCTAGGACAGAGCACAAGAGAGATGCTCCTTTGTTTGATGGATCAGATTATGCATTTTGGAAGACACGGATGGAAGGTTTTCTAGTATCTTTTGGATATGGAGTTTGGAATTATATTGTGGTTGGATACACTATACCAACAAATGATTTGAGTACTTATGATTAGATCGAGGCCTATGAAAACAATGGTAAAGCAAGGTATGCTCTTTTAAGTGGTCTTTCTAATACTGAACTTGTGAAAATTATGAATATGAAAATTGCTAAGGAAATCTAGACAAAGCTGGAAATCACTTATGAAGGAGATGATAAGGTCAAGCCAGATAAGATGTAGAATCTAAATATCATGTTTGAAAATATGTGGATGTTAGAGGATGAAAACATTACAAGCTACATGCAAAAAGTGGATGAAGTTATCAATTCCATTAGAGGGCTTGGTGGAAATCTTGAAGATGATGAGGTGGTAAAGAAGGTACTGGGAACTCTGCCTAAAACTTATAATCATAAGGTTTCTGATATTGAGTAATTTCATAATCTAAATAATTACTCCAGAGACTAGCTACTTGGCACTTTAACTACTTTTGAATTAAGAGAGTTTGGTTCAAGTGATGCAAAAGTTGAGACTACTTTCAAATATAGCAAATCAAAAAAGATTGAAGAATTAGATTAGGAGGATCTTGATGATGTGGAAGCAAACTTTGTAAGGAGAATGAAAAAGAGTACTAGAAAGTATAGAGGTAAGTTACCTTTCAAATGTTTTAGTTGTGGAAAGATAGGTCATTATGCTTCAAGATGTGCAAACAAAGATTTAAATGACAAGAATAAAGAAAACATAGGTAAATCAATTAAAAATATATATTATGTTAGAGAAGATGCCAGTATATCTAATGATGAATCTGACTATGGGGATGATGAGGATAGTGAATGCTTTTTCATGACTATAAAAATTGAATCCACTCATGCTAACTCTGAGAGATGTGTGAAGAAAAGTGCTCCAGGAACAGTTCATAATTTTATGGTGACTCCTTTTCATGCTAGAGAGGAGAAGAACTATTGGATTATAGATAGTTGATGCTCAAATCATAGAATGTGTTAGCATATTTCATAATTTCACTCGTGATTCATGTTTTTTATTGTATGCTAGTATAACATAGGATATGGTTTGTTCGATTGGTTTAAGTCTATTGTTGTTTCATAGCTTATTTAGGAATTCATTCAACACGTCACTATTTGAAGATACATAGGTTCTCTCCAGTCATATTGTATATATACATGTTTTCAATGCAATGGAAGTAGTTTGATTTCTCTTAAAATTATAATATGGTATTAGAGCAGGTTCTATGCCTATTACTTTACAATGAGGATACTGTTCTATCTTGAAATCTTGTAGAGATCGTGGTGGAGTTTGGCATAATTTTTAATCACTAGTGTTGCTCTCGATTTTTGATTATTGAATTAGAGGTCACCTATAGTCTTGCATCGACTCTTTTGGTTCTTCTATAATGTGGTCTTCTTAAATCAGCCTGGATCTGTGTTGTTTTCTTTTTGACTCGATGCATTGGGTGATTGGTTGGAGGATCGACTAGTCTCATTGGTGGATTGAGCTTGCAGACCTTCATTCCATATTGGTTGGTCATTGTTCATTATTGAGGCCCACGGATTTGACTGTTTTGGATCGACGGGTTCATTGACCTATGCTAAATCGTGCTCCATGTGAATTCACATCCTCTACATTGAGTTTACAAAGGCATGTACAGATTGGCCTTGCGGCGGCGATCTGTGCTACTTCTTCAGGGCTTGGCAGTTTTCATTCTAGTTCATCTCCACATTTCATACATGGCATTCCCATTGATGTCTATATTCTCATCAGTCAACATTGGAGGTCTCTATTTTGCATGAGTGTTGCGCTAGCTCATGCTTGAAGGACCGTGATTGGCCAGTAACTCCATTGAAGCATAATTTGCTAGATCGATTGACTATTTCATACCTCCATTGGGCTGTGCATTTTCTTGATTGAATCCAACAGATCAAACTCGCATATGATGTTACCAGTGATGTGACTGCTTTATTTCAATCTCACCAGTTTGTGAGAAGGATAAAAGTTTCCTGTGATTGCCTTGTATATTTTCTCACACCGTTCCAGTCGATGGTTGTGCACTCCCTTCATCACTGTTCATGGAAAATTGCATGAGAGAAATGTGTAAGTAATTTTTCTTGCTAATATATGAATTCTTAAAAAGAATACGAAGTGGTCAAAGGATATGTCTTTATAGACAACATCTTTTTCCAAAAATTAGATTCTATGGAGCATTTTCTACAAAAATTAGTCTACTGGTGGATCAAATATAATATTTCAATATCATTCAAAATCAGATCAGGAGAGTTTTATAAAGTAGATTAGTAAAATCTTCTCTCGAGGTCATTTTCAAAGGGGCGGTTATTTTTTTCCTTCTCTAACAATGGTAGCAAGTTCTCAAAAATTTCTTCTTCTAGACTCTCAATTGTTGAATGGAAATAATTATTCTTCCTGGAAGACCAAACTCAAAACTCAACTCGAGTTTGAATAAGTTTGGGATGTGGTCAGTGGAACCACAACACATCACAAGATAGATGATGATGAATAGAAGAAATTTGATCAAGCCGATAGAAAGGAGAAATTGATCATTGTGTTAAGTGTGTCTAATGATGTCTAGCCCTTTATTCGTGACTTGTCCACAACCAAGGATTCATGGGATAAGCTCAAGATGGTGTATGAGGTGAAGAATCAGAATTAGATCCTGAATTTGCAAAGTCAACTACATAGCCTGAAGATGAAGAATGAAGAACAGTTGGAATCCTTTCTCAAAAGGATTAGAAAATTGAGAGCCTCTTTACAAGCATTGGGAGAAACAATTGATGATGTAGTTTTGGTCCCTATTGTTTTATGGGCACTATCTTCAAGGTATAAAGTTTTTGTGACGAATTTGAATGTCATAGAGATGACATCCACTTTTGAGAAGCTTGTGAATCTACCCTAGAAAGAAGAATCTTTAACGCATGAACATGAGGAGGAGGATCATGCCATGAACACTCATCATAAAGGAAAGAAGCCAATGAAGCAGTGTCCAATATGTGAAAGAGTTGGACATGATGTGAAAATTTGTTGGTACAATTTCTTCAACAAAGGATCATCCAACAAACCATATCCAAAGAAGCCACTTCAAAGTGGAAAACCACAATGGGAGTATAAGAACAAACAAAAACAATAAAGCAATGTTGCTGAAGCAGAAGATTCTCCAGATGAGGAATACATGCTTTCAGCCCACACTTCAGAAGATGGTTCACAATCTGCTTCTATATGGTATGTGGACTTAGGTGCTACAAAGCACATGACTAGTCAGAAGGAGTGGTTTCTCTCATTGAAACCCCATCATGGTACAATCAATCTTGGAGATGATACCACTCATGAAATCAAAGTTATTGGTGACATCTCTTTGAAGTTTGGCATTAATCATTGCAAGATTACTAATGTCTTGTACATGCCAGGACTTACCAAAAATCTCCTTTTTGTTAATCAATTTCTTGACCACAACCTTAGGATTGAGTTTGATAGCCATTAGGATAAAATGATTTGTCTTATCAAAGATAAGTCTAAAAAGGAAAGATTGTTTCCAATGCTATTGAGATTGGAAACATGTTCAGGCTTGATACAGTTGCTAATAATCAAGCCTTAGTGACTAAGGATGATATCTTGCTCTGCTATGGCATCGTAGATTTGGTCATTTAAGCACTAGTTACTTGCTAAAGCTTAGTTAGAAATGCATGGTCAAAGGGATTCCCTCACTTGAGAATTTGAGTGCTATTTGTTCTAGCTGTATTGCTAGAAAACAACATAGAGCACCCTTCTATCCTAGTGAGCATCATGCAAGCCAACCTTTGCAAGTGGTACATAACGATCTGTGCGGGCCTATGCTACCTAGTCACAATGGCTACAAGTACTTTCAATTGTTTTTTGATGATCATACAAGGAAAATGTGGGTATATTTCTTGCAATATAAAGATGAAGCTCTATCATATTTCAAGGAGTTTCGCACTTAGGTGGAGAAAAATACAAATCATTTTGTTCATTTCCTCTGCTCAGATCAAGGGGGGAATACACCAACACAAAATTATCCACATATATGATAAAATGGAATTCAGTGTCAACTAACTACAACATACACACCTCAGCAAAATGGAGTTGTTGAATGGAGAAATCGCATCATTGTGGAGATGGTCCAAAGTATGTTGAAAGATTCTCAACTAAAGCATGCATATTGGGCTGAAGTTGTTCACACAATAGTTTATCTTTTGAATCGTGCACCAACCAAAGCACTTGATGGAATTACACCAGAAGAAGCATGCATAGGGGTAAGGCCTTCTATCTCTCATCTTCATGTGTTTGGATGCACTACCTATATGCACATTCCTAAACAGAAAAGGAAGAAGCTAGATGAAAAATTAATGAAATGTATTCTTCTAGGATATAGTAATAAATCCAAAGCATATTGCCTTATGGATCCCAATACAAAGAAGATATACATTAATAGAGATGTAATTATTGATGAGAAGAAGTAATTTCTCCTATTGCATCATCATCTACTTCAAATAGTGTTCCTATTTTCAACATCGATGGTAAAAATGATGGGCACATTGATAATCAGTCAACACCCATCAATGTCATGAAACCTTTACCAAAGTGGTACACTAGTACCATTCGAGATGCAAAGTTAGATGGAGTCCCAGACACTTCAGGTCCAAGGACTTGTAGCATGGCTCACAATGAGGTAAAATTTGCACTAATGACTTTAGTTGTTGAAAATTTTGATCCATCTAATGTTTAGGAAGCACTAGAATCAAAGCCTTGGAAATAGGCTATGGATGCAGAGTATCAATCTCTGATGAAAAAAAACACTTGGGAGTTTGTTCATCGACCACCTGGTAAGAAATTTTTTTGTTGTAAATGGATTTTTAAAACTAAGTATAAAGCAGATGGTAATATAGATAAACATAAGGCTAGAATTGTAGCCAAGGGTTATGCCCAGAAAGAAGGAATAGACTATGAGGAAACATTTTCCCCTAGTGTAAAGATAAAAACCATTAAAATTATTTTTTCTTTACCTGCACAATTTGGATGGAAATTGTATCAAATGGATGTAAAAAGTTCCTTTCTTAATGGGGACCTTAAGGAGGAGGTCTATATGACCCAAATAGAGGGATATGTTGCACCTGGTAAAGAGGAAAAGGTTTGTAAACTTGTCAAGTCCATATGTGGTCTCAAACGGGCTCCTAGAGCTTGGTATATTAAAATTGATGAACACTTACTAAAACATGGTTTTACTAGGCATCCATATGATCCAAATCTCTATCTCAAGGATCAAGGGAGGATATTGTGATCATTATTGTATATGTTGATGTCTTATTTATCATAATAAACTCAGAAGAAATGATTGGGATAACCAAGAATGGTCTCAAGAAGGCCTTTGATATGACAGATTTCGGGCTACTGCACTATTGTCTCAGCTTAGAGGTATGACAAACAAATCACCATATCTTTGTATCTCAAAGGAAATATTCCAAGACACTACTTGAGAAATTCAAAATGATGGATTCCAAATCCATGTCTACACCTATGGAATCAGGTTTGCAATTATCTACATCTGATATATCTCTTAAGGTGAATGCAACTCTCTATTGTCAAATGATTGGAGGTTTGATTTACCTGACATATACTAGACCAGATATCAGTTTTGCTATTAATTATCTTTCATGATTCATGCAAGAACCAAAGAAATTTCATTGGCTAGTAGAAAAAAGGTTCTTAAGGTATCTACATGGTACAATGGATCATGGGTTGGAGTATAAAAATAATGATCAATTCTTCTCAACTAGGTACATAGATGCAAATTATGCAGGTTCAGTTGATGATAGGAAATCCACATCGAGTTTTATTTTATTCCTAGGTTTAGGACCTATTTCTTGGGGAAGTAATTGATGCAGAGCATCTACAAACTTCAAGGGTACTAAAGAGACAAAACACAAAACTTTGAAAAGATCCTTTAAACTTTCACCAAAATTCACTTCATTGACACTTGATTCCACAAGGCTTAAAGACACCAAAACACCAAATCAGGGGTCTAAACTCTTACTAGATCCAATAACACCTTTAAAAATCATAATTTAGGAAAAATATAACCCATAACATTCTTTCATAACACTATTTCATCAGTTCTTCATTTACTTGCACTCAAAGAACAATATTGCTAGTAGGTATCCAAAACTCTAAAATGGGTGATTCTCTTAAACCACTTTGAAACATCATAGAATAAATGCATATTCAAGAACCCATTTGAGCCTTCTTAAACATACTACAAATTTAGATACTATTGTTTTGAAAAGAACATCAAAAATTTGACTGTCTCGTTGCAAGGACCTTTTATTTTACCCCAAAACCTCAAATCACCATGGAAAACATTCCAACAGGTTAGAAAACCTCTAAATCATCAATATTTTTCAAGAAAAACATTCACTAAAGTAGAAAATTAAGAAACCCTTACTTAAAGCTTAAACTATGCTTCATTCAATGAGGGTTTGTTGAAAATATAATGTCCCAACCTCCAATCACTTAGCCATTTCTTCAAGAACCTTGAATTAGGTCTGCACAAGAAAAATAAACTATCTTCCATCCTTGACCACTATCATTTCTTTATTTCACAACTTGTAGGCATCCATTCTTAGATGGAAATTACTGAAAATCACTTGGGGCAACAACATAACTTCTGTTTTCTAGCTTCCTTTGTACCTACAAACACACACCACACTAAAAGAAACCTACATTAACCTATTCCAATTATTTAAAAATCCTAAATTAGTGGAATAGTTGCTAGATTCAAATTAGACTCTCAAAACCCTTGATTTGAGGGTTTCAAACCTGTTTTTTGTAAAAATGCTCTTTTGTCCTCTAAACTTAATGAAAAGACCTCAAATCTCCTTCAAAAGGAAGCTAATACCTTACTCTAAAAAACAAAATCAAGAATATAGCCTATGTAATACTATATAGTCCATGGAAAGGCCTGGAAACAAGAAAAAAATGATGAAAGTGCATAATAGAGTATTTTTATTAGCAAAATTTCTTCAAATTACAATGATCAATCCTTGGCTCACCTTTACAATGCTTTTAAAGATGTTTCCAATAGTTTTCCTAACTTCCTCTTCAACTTAGACTGACCCACAACCTCTTTTTACGAAGATGACTCTTCATCTTCCTACAATTTTGCAATTTTGCAACTTTTGCATTTGTGCAACAAAATGACATTTTTTGCAAATTGACTTAATTGAGCTCCTAGAGACCTAATGGTGACTAAATTACATTTTAAATGACCTTATTATGACCCTTTTACATACAAAACATGATGATAATTTTAATTTTACAATATTTCCAATTGGAGGCATAAAATGCACAAGGTGCTCCTGTACTAGTAAGAAGCAAGCCACAATTGTTCGTTCCTCAACAGAGGTAGATTATCGTGTAGCAAGTGCAGTAGTGTGTGAAGTGGTTTGGTTGTGTCACATATTAGAAGGATTGGGGGTACCACAAAATCAGCCTATATTCCTCTATTGTGATAATCAAAGTGTTCTCAAGCTTGTTTGTAATTAGTGTTTCATGAACGGACTAAGCATATTGAAGTTGACTTTTATTTCATATGAGAAAATGTTCAGAAAAACAACATTCAACTCCAATTTAGCTCAACTTAGGAACAACGTGTTGATATCTTGACCAAGCCTTTTGCACGTGTGAAGTTTGAAATTTTTCAGGATTCTCTTATTAGTACTTTCACCTGTGAGATGTTTTTTATTGTTTGCTAGTATAAGATAGGATATGGTTTGTTCGATTGGTTTAAGTCTGTTGTTGTTTCATATCTTATTTAGGAATTTTTTCAACCCATCACTATTTGAAGATACATGAGTTCTCCCCAGTCATATTGTATATATACATGTTTTCAATGCAATGGAAGTAGTTCAATTGCTCTACAAATTATAATATACTGGTGACAAATTTAAGTTTATTAGACTTGAGAAATGTGAAGGTCTAGTTAAGTAAGATATGTAGAAAAGGTTCAATCATTTTTTATGGAAAAAATAATACAAATGATATTATTTATGTTAAGGGTTTAAGGCATAACCTCTTGAGTGTTGGACAAATATGTAGCACAGGCTATAATATTATGTTTCTAGATGATTGATGTGAGATCAAAAAAGGCTCTAGAACTGTGGTTGCTACTGTAAGATGGACATATAGAAATGTTTATCATCTTAAAGGAACTAATGGTCATTGTTTTATGAATCTGATTAATGAAAGTTAGATATGGCATAGAAGGATATGTCACACCAATTTTGATAGCCTAGTGAGAATCAATTTAGTTCAAATTATGAGAGATCTACTAAAGATTACAAAGCCCATCAATGTTGTCTGCAAGGAATCTCAAATTGGAAGGCAAGAAAGAAGAAGTTTCAAAATCCAAGAACAATCTACTAACAAACTATTGGAGTTGGTGCATACAAACCTTTGTGGTCCTACCAGAGAAAGAGTTCTTCAATGTGATAGTATTTCATGCTATTAATTGATGATTATTCTAGAATGACATGGGTTACTTTTCTCAAAGAAAAATCAGAAGCTCTAGATAAGTTTAAAGCATTCAAAGTTATGATTGAGAATGAAATAGATATGAAAATAAAGTGTTTGAGGTCTGACAGTGGTGGAGAGTTCACCTCCAATGAGTTTAATAAATTTTGTGAGAATTATTGAATAAAGAGGCATTTATCTGCCACTAGGACTCCTTAGTAGAATGAAGTAGTTGAAAGAAAGAATATGACTTTAAAGAAGCTACAATAACAATGATGAAAGAAGCAAACCTATTGGAAGTCTACTAGAGAGAAGCAATGCATATTGTTTTCTACATACTTAACATAGTGCAAGAAAGATAAAATAGTGCAAAGACTTCCTATGAGTTGTGGTATGAAAGGATTCCTACTATAAAATACTTTAGAGTGTTTGGAATCAAATGCTTTATCAGAAGAGATTAAGAAAACTTAGGAAAGTTTGATACAAGATCTAATGAAGGTATCTTTCTTAGATATTTTACAAGAAGCAAAGCTCACTGGTGCTACAAAAAGAGACTAGAGAAGATTGTTGAGAATGCAAATTTCAAAGTGGATGAAGACCTACAGAAGAATTCAATGGTGATAGATGGATATGAATAAGATGAGTCCTCTTGTAGAGAAAATAACAAAGATGAAGGTAAGGAGAAATAATTGTTGAACAGTCTATATAACTGAGAGGGGGGTGAATCAATTATTATAAAACAATTTTCATGACTTTTATTAATCTGGAGAAAAATTAAATCAATCAGATAATAATCTAACAGATATGAACATGAAAGCACATAACAAAACCATGCAAAATGAAGACCAGAATTTACGTGGAAATCCAAGAAGGGAAAAACCATAGAGAATGCTAATTCTCAATTATAAAAAATTCGTTAAGGTGACACCAGTTAAGGTGATTTTTATAAAAGCTCACTGCCAAAATGCTCACTATAGGTAAGGCTCACTATTGGTGGGCTCACTACCCAACCATTACAACCAAAGATAAAAAAGGCTCACTACCAAAAGAGAAAGGCTCACTACCAACAAAAAAGGGATCACTGCCAGAAGAATGATGAAAGGGAATCCATCGCTGAAATAACTGTCACCAACAATGACACTAGATAGAATCTCACTATTTGCTACCTCTGGTCATATACTTTCGCATAATTCACAATGTCTGGATTTTCATATTTGCATGCATCACAGTTACTTTCATCGAACAGAATCAACTTTTACTTATACCATTCCATGTCTTCATAATCTCCTAAGTCAGACAAACACAATGTCTTCATAATCTCTTAAGTTGGACAAACACAATTTGAATTAGGTCACCACAAAAACATTCCCACGGTGGAAAGGAATGAAACATTGACCATACAGAACCTCCTAGCTCAAATCAACATGCTACATATTAACCATGATATCTAGAACAAAAGAATAGAATATACATGTTATAATGCAAATAATGTTCCGGGGCACATTAGAAAATTTTAGATCGTTCTGGACCCATAAGAGTGTATCTCATTATGTTGCAAAATGAATGGGACCAGGACAAGCACAACCAAAGATAGATCATCATAGCACAACATCCAGAGCACACCAATCTGGATCACCAAATCACCAAAATCGAACCTTAATCAATCAACAAAGATATGTTGACATCAATGACAACCATTAATGACAACAATCAATAGCATCACATTCCAATAATCTCCCCCTTTGTCATTGATGGCAACATCCATCAACAGCAAACCAAACAACTCAATATCAACATCAACAACATCAAGGACCTTCTTTTCTTCCCCCCCTTTGACATCAAGGACAAAGGGAAAAAACTCCCCCTAAAAAATTTACTCCGCTCCCCCTATGAGGAAGCCGCCAAGCATTGATCCAGATAAGAGTGAGCATATAATACCCTGGACCAATGCACACCCTAGTGCAAATTATTGTAGAGTAGGAGGGGGTAGAGCCCCTAACTTCTGCCAGAGATACTCAAAAGTATCTTTGCTCAATGGTTTTGTGAAGATGTCTACAATTTTCTCTTTTGTAGGTAAATATTGAAGTCTTACCTCATTGTCCAATACCTTCTCTCTCAAGAAGTGATATCTAATGGATATATGTTTCATTTTGGAGTGTTGTACTAGATTCTTGGAAATGTTTATTACACTAGTATTAGTACACATAACTGAGATCGGTTCAAAAAATGATATACTAATGTACTTTAGCATTCATTTCATCCATAGTACTTGAGTGCAACATGAGGAGGCTACAATGTATTCAGCTTTAGTAGTAGATAAAGATATAGAATCTTGTTTCTTACTTGACCAAGCAACCAACTGGGAGCTAAGGAAATAAACTCCACCACTTGTGCTCCACCTATTATCAACACACTCAACCTAATCAACATTAGTATAAGTTGTCAAAGTGAAATATGAATCCTTTAGATACCATAACCTCATATCTTTTGTACCCTTAAAATATCTAAAGATCCTTTTTACTGCAACATGTGATTCCTTTAGTTCTTGCTGAAATCTAGCTGCTAAACAAACTGCATACATAATGTTTGGTCTAGTAGTAGTCAAATATAACAATCCTCCAATCATTCAATTGTGCATACTTGCATCAGCTTTAGGTGAATCATCTTCTTTTTTCAACTTGCATCCGGTAATGTAATAGGTGTACAAACTGGTTTGGAGTTCTCCAATCCAAACTTCTTCAATAATTCTTTGGTATACTTGGACTGAGAGATGAAAATTCCTTTGTTGCTTTGATTTACTTGTAGTCCAAGGAAGAAATTTAACTCACCTATCATAGGCATTTTGAATTCCTCCTACATTTCATCTACAAATTTTCTACACATTTCATCATTTCCTCCAAAGATTATGTCATCAACATAAACCACAAAAATCAACATTTGATATGAGTAAATTCTGTAGTATAAATTATTGTCAGCAAATCCCTTTTGAAATCCTTGTCCAATCAAGTACTTGTCTAATCTACCATACAAGGGTATAGGTGTCTGCTTTAATCTATATAAAGCTTTCTTCAACCTGCAAACATCATCTGGGTTACTTCCAAACTTAAATCCCTTTGGTTGGTCAATGTAGACTTCTTCCTTAAGTTATCCATTCAAGAATATAGATTTTGCATCCATTTGATAGACTTTGAAATCCTTAAAAGCTGCAAAAGCTAAGAACATCTAGATCGCTTCCATCTAGGCAACAGGGGCATATGTCTCTTCAAAATCAATACCTTCGATCTGAGTTTAACCTTTGCAAACCAATCTTTCCTTGTTTCTCATTACCTTTCCATTTTCGTCTAGCTTGTTCCAGAATACCCACTTTGTTCCAATTACATTTTTGTCTGCTGGTCTAGGCACAAGTTCCCAAGTCTAATTTTTCTCTATCTGATCAAGATCTTCTTTCATTACCTTCACTCAATTCTGATCATTGCATTCTTCCATAGTCTCTGGCTCAGTTTCCGAGAGTAGACACAATAACACTTGCTCTTGAGCTTCTTTGCTTCTTGTGATGATTCCCCCATTCTTATCTCCAATAATCTAGTTTTCTAAGTGGTTTCTTTGTACATACCTTGGGCTTTTAGTTGTAGTTGTTGGATCCTCCTTTGTTTCTTCTTCTTCTTTCTTTTCCTTTTCTCCTTTGTCATCTAATTCATTTGATTCATATTCAATATGCCTGTTAGGGTTTCTTTGAACCTCTTCATCTACTTTCACATTTGCACTTTCAACTATCTTATTTAGTCTCTTATTGTAACATCGGTACACTTTGCTTCTTCTAGAGTAACCAAAAAATATGCCTTCATCAGCTCTACTGTTGAAATTTCCAAGATTGTCCTCATCTCTTTGGATGTAGCATTTGCTTCCAAAATTTTTGAAGTATTTTACTGTGGGAGCTCTTCCATGCCATAGCTCATTCATCCACTAGGTAAATTTTTGAAGTATTTTGGTGTGAATAATTGTCTTGTACCTAGCTAATTCATCCACTAGGTAAATTAGGGGACATATTCACATGGTTAAGTTTACTTAGGTAAAAGATTCTTTCTAGAAGGCTTAGTTGGCTTATCTAGAACTTATCTTATCTAGCTAGGATGCATCATTTCCTAGGTGATTAGGTTGTTGGTTGTCTCATGTCATAAGATCATGACATTTGTCAACATCATATTCATTCCTATCTCTCAACCTTGCCCATATAAGCAAGGCATCTCATGTACATTTGTATTCAAGCAATCAATCAATCTTGCATTGTGAAGCAAGCTTTCTTGCCATTCTCTCTCTTGTGGAAGTGGTTTTGGTCGCAACTGATCTTGGGGGTGTTGAGGAGTCACCATCAACTCCTACATGGTATCAGAGCTCTCCAGGTGTTGCAGATTCCTTCCCAGATCCGAGGGTGATATTTTGGCTTGAAGATTTTTGCTAGGTGCAGATTGGGGTTTCAAGAACCTCACGGTTGATTTCAGAAGCTTCCGCAGACGAATTTTGACTGTAAATTCACCTATATTGGATAAAGTTGTTTTTAAGGAAATTTTTTTTTTGCTGGGACAGCCTCCCAGGCGGTACAATTTTCATAATTTCGCAAAAAAATATTTTGAAAATATTTTCTGCAGGTATATTGTTAAAATTTGGGGCAAATTTATTTAAATCGGGCTCTATTTTTTGTATATTTTCTGGGCAAATATAATTGGGGTTTTATTTATTTTTATATGGGCCCTTTGGAATATTCCGCTGGCATAGTACTCTTACCTTCTTTCCGCAGAATCTTAACGCATTGGTCAAAGCTTTCACCGCTGTCAACACAACTATCGGTGGTCAATCATCTTGTGTGGGTTGTCCATACATCGGTGTACATCAACGAAGCTTCGGTCACTGTCACAACCATTGGCAAATTCATTGCATGGAACATTTCATGAAGGTTTGATTTCATCCGGCTGGTGGTCATCGACAGAGGCTCCATTGGCGGGTATGACCTATCATATCGGTGGGTATTTTCTTTCATCAGCTCGCGATCTGGCATACGGGATCCTCCATCAGCGACCGTCCTATTCTCTGCAGGTGTCCCACCATCACCTGGTATGAGTTCATTCATTGGACAGCCCATTCTGCCCTCAGCGTACCAAGTGGATCGGTCTTGTCAGTGGGTATAAGACTGGCGCGGGTAGCATCGTCGGCGTACTGATCTTCATCGGCGGGTCTGTTGTCATTGAATGATCCATCGGTGTCCATTGTACCGGCCTGCACACCTGGCCTTGTCCTTGACATATATCTCCGGTATGAGAAGAGTTCAAATCGGCTGTCAAAGCATAAATACCAGTCCGCGGGCTATTCTCAAATCATCTGGCTATTGGTCACTGTACTCGGCCGGCTTCCCCACATTATTTTTTGTCGGCGTACTTCAGATCTGATTCCCGTCAGTGTTGTTCCATTGGTCAGATCTGAAGGCAAACATCGGCATTCCATAGGCGAAGATTCTTCCACCGGTTAGATCCGTAGCCAGCATCCATCAACGAGTACCTTGTTGTCTTTCTAGTCAGCATACTTCTGCTATATGTATCGCGTACCCTCTGTGAGCAAGGTCGGTATGCATTAAAGTTTTGTGGGAAAGTTTATATATTAAACTTGTTTATTTCAAAAATAAAACTTGTATTAAGCCGACCATGTGTAGGGTATAGTTGGTGTTTTTTTATTTTTTGCTATATCAAAGGCGACAGTCATATGGATGACCGAGTTGTAGCCCCTGAGTGCACAAATATTGCACCAATTTAGCCTTCAGTGGTTTGTGTTTTTTGCCCCAAGTGCCTATTTATAGGCCTTTTTTTCATTTTTTCATAACTTTGGCTAACGGAGGTGAAAATTTTCAAACGAGATATCGACGGAAAGGGGAGATCTGTATTTTTTCAGTGGTGCAAATATTTTACAGAGATTTTTTAGTTTTGTGCCTCTTTTTCTAGGTTGAAGCCCGATCATCGTTTTCTGCTTCCGAGCTCATATCTTTGTGCTCCGATCTCCGATTTTCTCCAAATTTGCGGCATTTGGAAGGTATTCAGGAGTACTTCAGATCTAATCATGCACTATTTGCAGATTTGTTTCCAGATTTTCATATTTTCAGTTTGTAGCTGATTTGATAGTTTGGGATTCCTTGTTGTAAATTTGCAAAAAAAGTGTAATCTTGTTGGGACAAAGGGGTTGATATCTTGTATTGTGAGGGAAATTTGTTGTTCTTCTCTTGTAATATCTCACTGTATCATGGATTTGACAAAAGTTGTACTTCTAACTCCATATAACTATCATGAGTGGAAATCTCAAATAGAGTTGTTATTGTTAAAATCAAAGTTGCAACGAATCACATTTGGTCAAGATCCAGAACCTGCAGGAGCAAAAGAGAAAAGAAAATGGTTTGATAGAAGAGATGAAGCTCTTGGTACTTTGAAGTTGTCCGTTTCTCCAAATCTTAGATATCATGTTGCATCTTGCACTCATCCTAATGAAGCTTGGAATACTTTAGAGAGTCTCTTTGGTAAGCCAGATAAGATGAGGAAATTTAAGTTGGAGAATGAACTAATGGATCTTAATCCTTCAGATTTTGACAATGTCCAAGACTTTTTCTCTAAGCTCAATTCTCTTAGATTGCAGTTATCTAATTGTGGGGTCACTAAAGAGGATGAACAGTTGATTCTTTCTATTCTTGCTAAGCTTGGTCCTGATTATTCAGTTTTTGTTTCTACCTTCTATGCTACAATGGATTCTCTTGGCACTACATACAAAATTCCTTCTCTTGATGAATTTGCAGCTCAACTCACAAGGGAACAAGCAAAGTTGGTACTCATGGGCACATTGAAGTCTTCTAGATCTCATGCCCTTGTTACAAAGGAGACAAAGGACTCAAGTGGCATAGGTAAGAAGTAGAACAAGGCACCCAAGTCTAATGAGCAAGGTAAAGATTCTCCTTCACATAGCACTCCTGAGTCCACATCCTCTTCTAAAGAGGAATCATCTAAAAAGAAGAAGTCAAAATGTGCATATTGTAAAAAATTAGGACATGATGAGCATAAATGTTATAATAAGAAGATTGATGAACTGGCACACCTTCTTCAAAAGAATAACATTAAGTTGCCCTCATCAGTGTCTGATACTTCTTCTTCAACATCTCAATCGGCAGCTCCATCATCATCATCTAAGTCACAGGACACAAGATCTACTTCTAGGCTACACAAGATGAAAGGACAAGCACTCTTGGCCTCTACAAGTCTTGCATCTCATAGATGGCTTCTTGATTCATGGGCATCTCATCATATGGCATCTTCTATGGATATGTTCTCTTCTTTTGAGCCTTGTAATTCACCTCATATATTGATGGGTAACAATACATATATGAAGGTAAGTGGGAAGGGTTCTATTGATATGGGGGAAGGGAGCTTCAATGATGTACTTTGTGTTCCTTCCTTGTCCACTAATCTCCTTTCTATTTATCAAATTACTCATGGGGGTCAAGGTAAAACAGTTGAGTTCACTCCAGATAGGGTGTACATAAGGGACTTGGAGACTAGGGATATTGTTGCTATCGAGATGGTTGATCATGCATCTCGAGTATACTCCTTTTCACATTTTGCTTCAGAAGATGATAATGTTCCTTTGACTACATCACACACTCCATTGAGTATGAACCATGTTAGTGAGGAGAAGTTTGGTCATCTACACCTTGGTATTCTTGAAACCAATGTTGAGCTTCCTACTCCTCCACCTCCTGCTCCTTCAGTCATTGATGCTTCTCTTCAGCAGGATGATCATAGTTTTTTAGATCTTGCTTTGTGGGATGAGTATTTGATAGGGATTTCTAACTTGTTCATGGAGTCTCATACTGCAGATTTGGAGGACACACTTGAGGGGATTTCCCTCCTCTTTGATGACAGTTTCAGTACAACTGTTATCCCATCTTCTTTGTCTTTGGAGATTGACATTCATGAGTCTCCTCCATCACTTGATATGTCATGTTTCTTGGTTCAATTTGACCATGATTCTGTTGTGGCTCATTCAAGCTTGGAGGATCTTCATCAGTTTTCAGAGGCATACATGTTGAGCATTCCTCCTTCCTCCTTTCAGTTGGACATGGAGTGGCTTCAACATCAGCTTATGGCTTTGTTTCTTCCTAAGGTAAGATGTGTTGCTTGTAGACATTGGGTAATCTTTTGTTTTCAGGCATTCTTCATCAGCATTGGAGCTTCTTCATCATGGGGGGGATACCTTATCTCTCTACTTCCTTCTTATGGGGGGGTATTTGATTGTATATACATGATGCATGTTTTCCTTGGGGGGTATCATTGAGTCCTCCATACATCATGTTTGTTTTGTTTTGTTTTCTCTCTTTTGGAGAGGAATTTTGTCCCACGGGGTTTTCTCCTTTTCTCCACTTGTGAGAGATTGTTTGCATTTGCATTGTAAATGGGTACCTAACATGGCCCAGTAGCCGGGACCCATGGTCATAGTCTTTGCATAGTGTGCATAATAATCTTCTCCCTAAGTTGCACTTAAGGGGGGGTGTTGGTGTGAATAATTGTCTTGTACCTAGCTAATTCATCCACTAGGTAAATTAGGGGACATATTCACATGGTTAAGTTTACTTAGGTAAAAGATTCTTTCTAGAAGGCTTAGTTGGCTTATCTAGAACTTATCTTATCTAGCTAGGATGCATCATTTCCTAGGTGATTAGGTTGTTGGTTGTCTCATGTCATAAGATCATGACATTTGTCAACATCATATTCATTCCTATCTCTCAACCTTGCCCATATAAGCAAGGCATCTCATGTACATTTGTATTCAAGCAATCAATCAATCTTGCAGTGTGAAGCAAGCTTTCTTGCCATTCTCTCTCTTGTGGAAGTGGTTTTGGTCGCAACTGATCTTGGGGGTGTTGAGGAGTCACCATCAACTCCTACAGTCTTTCTATATTTCCTTTGGAATAGTACTCTATTAAGAGTGTATATTGTTGTGTGTATCACTTCTCTCTAGTAGAATTGTTGTAAACCTACTTCCATGATAATTGTTCTAGCTGCTTCTTGAACTGTCCAGTTCATTCTTTCCACTACACCATTTTGTTGAGGTGTTCTAGGGGTAGATAGTTATCTTTTACTGCCATGTTTCTCACAGAAATTGTTGAATTCATCAAAAGTAAACTCTCCTCCTCTATCATATATTAAACACTTGATTCTCTTACCAACTTCATTCTCAACTCTTTCCTTGAAAATATTGAGTTTTTCTAAAGCCTTTATTTTTTTCTTAAAAGTGTAACCCAAGTTAGTATGGAATAATCATTTATTAAAATCATGAAATATCTCTCACCTTGTAAGATTCTTGTTCTGGTCCTCCACACATAGGTCAGTGTGTACTAGGTCCAACAATTTGGTAGATGATTCTTCTTTTCCTCAGAATGTTCTCTAGTCTATTTTATTTCTTGACATCCTTTGTAGAAAATGTGGTTTGGTTTGGTCAGTCTTGGTAAGTATCTGGCTGCCCTTGTTGAGCTTATCTTTACCAAATTGTCGAAGTTCATGTGACACATCCTCTCATGCCAGAGCCAATTGTCACTGGATTGAGATAATAAGCATCTCTTTGTAGCTCCTTCCAATTGATACATATTCCCACTTGTTATTTTTCTAGCTACAATAACAGTTTTGGATCTCTTCTGGATCTCACAACCATCATCCTAAAACACCACATTATAGCCATTTTCACACATCTATCCAACACTCAAAAGATTATGATATAAACCCTTCACATAGTAAACATTGTTAGTGTTATTTTTTCCATCAAAGGTAATAGAATCAATTCCAACAATCTGCACGTCATTTTATCATCTCCAAATTATCTAAAAAAACCTCCATCATATTTCTCAAGCTTTACAAACTTACTTTTGTCACTAGTCTTATTAATCTTTTAAAGCTTTGGTCTTGTTCCTTTTTCTAGACACTTAGTTGCTAAATGACCAATATTTCCACATCTAAAACATTTAAGAGGTAACATGTACCTTTGTACTTGCTGGTACCTTTCTTCAATTTTCTTGTGAATTTTGCTTCCAACTCATCTGAACTTTCACTATCTAGATTTTCTTCTGTCTTTGTGGCTTTTAAGGTTGTTTCAGATTTCTGCTTTTCTTTTCCAAATTTCCTCATCTCAAATGCAGTCAAGGTGCCAAATAGTTTCTCTCTGGTGAATTTCTTTAGATCATAAGCTTCCTCAATAGTTGAGATCTTGTCACTATAGCTCTCTAGTAGGGTCATCATAATCTTCCTCATTACATCTTCATCTATCAGAGTGCCTCCTTGATTTTTGAATTCATTTAATGCACTATCAACTCTCTGAAAGTAGCTTGGTATATCCTCGCCTTCTTCTATCCTCAATTTTTTATATCTACACTTAACTATCAACTTCTTTGATAATTTGACTCTATCATTTCCTTCATAGATTTCTTTCAACTTTTCCTAGACTTCATAAGTAGTGCTCAAAGAAATAAATTTTGTTAACTCAATCTTAGAAAAAGCACTAAAGATTGCATACCTTTCTTTTTCATTTTCTTCATAGGTTGAGATCTCATCCACAGTACTGGGACCGCTTGTTGGAACAACATATTTTGTCTCAATAGCTTTCCAAGTCTTGTAGCCTAGAGAAATCAGGTAACCTCTCATATGCACTTTCTAGAAACTATAGTAAGATCTATTAAACACATGGATTGTCAATTTGTGCACCATCGGATCTACCTCAAGTAGTTAAGCTCTTCTTCAAGGAACCAAAGCTCTGATACCAATTGTTGAATAGTCTAAATAACTAAGAGGGGGGGTGAATCAGTTATTATAAAACAATTTTCTTGAATTTTATTAATTTGGAGAAAACTTAAATCAATCAGATAATAATCTAATAGATATGAACATGAAAGCACATAACAACACCATGCACAATGAACACTGGAATTTACGTGGAAACCCAAGAAGGGAAAAACCACATAGAATGCTAATTCTCGATTATAAAACACTGGTTAAGGTGACACCAATTAAGGTGATTATTATAAAGGCTCACTGCCAAAATGATCATTGTAGGTAAGGCTCACTATTGGTGGGCTCACTTCCTGGCTACTATAGCCAAAGATTAAAAAAAAGGCTCACTTCCAAAAGAGAAAGGCTCACTGCCAACAGAAAAGGGCTCACTGCCAGAAGAATGATGAAAGGGAATCCACCACTGAAATAACTATCACCAACAATGACACTAGATAGAATCTAATATTTTCTACCTCTGGTCATATACTTTCGCATATTTCACAATGTCTGGATTTTCAGATTTGCATTCATCACACTTACTTTCATCGAACATAATCAAATTTTACTTATACCATTCCATGCCTTCATAATCTCCTAAGTTGGCCAAACCAAATTTGAATTAGGTCACCATAAAAACATTCCCACAGTGGAAAGGAATGAAACATGGACCATACACAACCTCCTCACTCAAATCAACATGCTACATATTAACCATGATATCCAGAACCAAAGAATAGAATGTACACGTTATAATGCAAACAATGTTCTAGGGCATGTTAGCCAATTTCAGATCGGTTTGGACCCATAAGAGTGTATCTCATTATGTTTCAAAATGAATGGGACTAGTACACGCATGACCAAAGATAGATCATCACAACACAACATCTAGAGCACACCAATCTGAATCACCAAAGCACCAAAACAAAACCTTAATCAATCAACCAAGATATGTTGACATCAATGACAACCATTAATGACAAGAATAAACAACATCACATTCCAACAGTAAGTTCATATTGAAGAAGAAGCTTCAAAAAGGATCCCTAAGAATCCTAATCATATGTGCAAAAGAATTATTCTAAAGATCAAATCCTTTGTGAAAAAAGCAAAGGTTTTTTGACATGGAGAAAAGATGCAATGACAGAAGAACAAGTAAACCTAAGCCTACTTTCTAAATTTGAACCTAAAACAATGATTGAAGCATGAAAAGATGAAAATTGGATCAAGGCTATGGAAGAAGAACTATTGTAGATTGAGAAGAATCGGACTTAGGAACTTGTACCAAGACCAACAAGCAAGAATGTAATTGGAATTAAGTGGTTATTCTAGAACAAAATGAATGAGTATGGAGAAGTGGTAAGAAACAAGGCAAGGTTTATGTGTAAGGGCTACTCACAAGTAGAAGGAATATATTTTGATGAGACATTTTCTTTGATGGAAAGAATGGAAGATATTAGGATGTTTTTTTATTTTTTAGAACATAAGGATTTCAATGTTTATCAAATGGATGTGAAGTAGATACTTTGTTCAGTGGTGAGTTGGAAGAAGTATACATTGAACAAATGAAAGGATCTCAGTTATCAGAAAAATAGGATATGGTCTGTAGATTGAAGAAATCATTATATGGATTGAAAGGTTGGATAGGTACTTGATACAACAAGGATTCAATAGAGGTATCGTTGATCTAGTAATCTTTATTTAAAAGTTGAAAAAGATCAAATATTGATTGTGGTTGTGTATGTTAATGATATAATCTTTGGAGGAAATGAATCTATGTAAAAGATATTTGTAGAAGAGATGCAAAAAGAGTTTGATATTTCTATGTTTTAGGAGATGAATTTCTTCCTTGGAGTAATATTCAATCAGGAAGAGTAAGGTATATTCATTTCACAATCAAAGTATGTCAAGGAAATGTTGAAGAAGTTTGGAATGAAATATTATAAACAGATATGTACTCCTATTAAGGTTTAAGAAATATTTTTATTTCCTTCAACAACACAAAGTTAGATTAAACCTTAATAAATATGTATTTAGAGTCAACAAGGATTATCTATTGGGTTATAATAAATCTCAATGGGCTATTAAGGTTTATGTCATAAAGATCAATTATATTGTTAACATGTCCCCACCAAATAATCTTTAATGACTTTCTAGCCTATAAGGGAAGATACAAGATATTAGAAGATTAATTATTAACTCACAATTGAACCATACCATCCATTAATATTTTGAAGAAATAAGCCAAAATTGAACCATACCATCTACTAAGATTTTGTGGTGTAATTTTCATACTAATTTCAATTCATGTATTTTTTTTAAGAACTATTTTGAGGGAATATCTTAATAAAATTACATAGCAACTCTTGTCCTTTTCCCCTAGCCATAGGAAGTTGACTTAGTAGATTTTTTGTGAAAATTAATTAGATCTTGGTACTTAAACACATCCAATTAAAAATTGATTCATATCCTAGAATCATTCAACACCTTAGATCTTAAAGGAGAATTCATTATATGAATCTTTTAATTTGGAGAACCAAAAGGAATCTAATCTACATTAAAATCAACTAGGACATATGCATGCTTCAAGAGTGTTTTCTTTGATCTTCTACATGAACCTAAGGCCAATCTAATCAATGGGGTGACTTAGGAGAACTTGAACTTTTTGTTCTAGTAATTTTCTTTGTTTATTTTTAAATATTGATAGTCCTTGAAAGTTAGAAAATAATATCAATTATTAAGAATTAGATCATAATAGTTTGTGTTGCTGCATAGGGAAAAATTTAGTGGCGAATCTTTGCCAATTGGCAAATTCTAGGAATTGGCCAAGTCGAAATTAGTGAATTTCTCGCACCCAACAGGGTGTCCAAATTGCCTAGATTTTATGAACTATAGGTACAATGCATTTCCATTCACCAATGAGTTTTTTAATGAGGCATACTTGAGAAACAAATTCTCCATTGTCAAACTATGCATTTCAATTGGACCAAACTAATATTTTCGCCTAGAATCCTGAAAGCATTTAATAAAACACCTACATATTTGCCAATAATATTAAAACAACATTGTATTAGGACCCATTTCACCAATTAAAATTTAAAAAATAGTTGCTTGTGAAGACCCATTTTTCTAATTAAAATTTATAAATAGTTGCTCATGAGGACCTATTTCGCCAATAACATTAAAAAATAATTACATTTGAGGACACATTTCGCCTTGAAAATTACAATGTATTATACACATTGTATAAGCACGCGGGATTCACCAAATTTTTAATATACCATTTAAAAATCCTATGGAATTCACCAAATATGGAATCATGGATTGATATAAATACAATCAAAAGTGTCATTTATTCTTACACATTTTTTTCGGTTCTACTTCTGAGGTTCTACTTATCGATTCAGAAGTTAATGAAAGCCGAAAACGTAGACTTAAAAGGTGAGTGATCATTTCTTCATGGTGTTATTAATTATAATAATAAGTTTTCTTTATCTCTTTTCCATTCTTGCTTCAAAAAAGTAAACCTTAGAACAAACTCTACAATTTCAAATTTTTTGAAACCTCTGACCCACCGAGTAGAAAGATGACCAAGAAAGACTTGCAACTCAACAAAGTGAACCATTGACCAAGTCGGGGAATCACGAAGTTATGAAAATTTAGAAGTCCGTGACAAGGTTATAAAACTTTGAGGACTAGCGACTAAGTTTAGGAAAAGCCAAATTTTTTATATTGTATTCCATGGTATTGAATTTGATATGTGATTTTGCATCATTTTTAAAGAACAACACTTATCACACTACTTATAAATTCCTATTGCATTAACATTCACACAATATTTGATAAATAACTGAAAGGAATATTAATATTATTAATCCAACTCTTGAACATAAATAAATACAATTGAAAGTGTCATTTATTCTTATACATTTTGTCTGGTTCTAAGGTTCTACTTCTCGATTCAGAATTCAGCGAAAGCTGAAAACATAGACTTAAAGGTGAGTGATCATTTCTTCATAGTGTTACTAGTTATAATAATAAGTTTTCTTTATCTCTTTTCCATTCTTGCTTCCATCTAAAAGATGATATTGAGTAGGGAATGGGATCTATATTATTATTCTCTATCCTTAAACAAGAAGATATTTTTTCCAATTTTTATTTGAAGTGAGAGATGAATATGTTGAGCGACTTGAGCAACAAGGGTAAGGCTCCTGCTGCTCCTCAGGGTGGTGAAGAGACTCCTTCCACTCCTCAAGGTGGTAAGGCTCCTACTGCTCCTCAGACTCCTGCTACTCCTCAGGATCCTTAGGGTGGTGAAGAGACTCCTACTGCTCTTCAAGGTGGTGAAGAAACTCCTGCCACTCCTTAGGGTGGTGAAGAGAGTGGGAGGCCATCAAAACACCAAAAAAATTAGACATACCATATAGTCTTACTTTGGAATTTCCAAAGCTTCTGATCCATCAGGTCAAGATGGAGCTACATCATCAACTCTTTCACCAAATATTGGTAGCATTCACAATACCTCACCACCATCGGAAGGTCAAGTTGATATTTTCATTGATTTAAATCAAAATGTATCAAATCAGGATGGCAATACCGTACAAGATGTTCCAAGGGATACCCTGGGCCCAGTTAGCCAAAATGAGATAATTGACTTGGATGAGGATGATGATGTTGGTAGCAAGAAAAGGAAAAATAAACCAAAAAGGGGGCACGAGTGGGAAATGACAAGGTGTTTTCAACTTGGTTGGTTGTCAAAGTACCCATTCATGGTACTAGTGGGGATTTGGAAATGTGGAAGAGCCAAGACGTTGCAGCTAAAGATTGACACTATAGAAAAGCATATAGGTAAAGTTAATGAAAAAAAAATCATAGATGGAAAGGAAGAATCAGTCGTACAATGGAAATCAAAGGAAGAATTTCTTCATATTAGGTATGTTGCGGATTATGAAGAGCATGAAAAAATAATGTCAAACATTGTTGCATGTAAAGGGGCACTTGAGGCTCAATTTGGAAAACAATGGAAGGAGAAAATCTGTCAAAAACTATTTAGATGAGTGTTGTTTTTCATATTTTGTCCAGACGGCGTCCTATGACATACTACCCAAAATATTTTGGTTTATTATCTTATTTGAATGTTCCTCACTATCCCTACTCACATTGGTTAGTAAACGCTGGATGGGATTGGGCAAACTGTCTTGTTGAAGTGGAAAAGGAAGATTTAAAGGATAAAGTAAAAGAGTCAAATTTCATTGCATTATCTTTAGATGAAGTTACTACGGTAGACAATACTTCTTGGGTTTGTATGAATTTGTATACTATACAAGAACATGTTCACCAAGCTCATATTCTTTGTGTTCATAAAATGAAGAACAGTTCAACATCGCAAAATATATTTGAACTAGTCAAAAAATCTTTGAATGAAATTGCAAGTATGGATGAGTTGACAATTGCGAAAGAGTTGGTGTGTGTAGGAGCTGATGGAGCTATAGTGATGCAAGGTCAAAGGATCATTTTTGCACATAGTTACAAACTTGTGCACCATACATGCTTGGCATTTGCACATAATGAATTTAGTTACAAACTACTTAGTGCACCATACAAAATGCTTGGCATTTGGACTGCATGGGCAATCCACAATAGACAAAGCTCTTGACCTCTTACATAGGTTAAGCGATATAGAGACACTCTTGACTTTAACTAGTCTTCTCCCCATGCTATATGTGATGAACGAGCTTGTGAAGAAATCCCAAGATAGAACTATGTATATTAATGAATATGCCAATCTATGTAAACATACATGCTTGGCCCTCGATCATCTATATCTAGATCTAACACAAGATGGTGCAAATTATTTCATGTGGAAGAAAATTACTGATTTGAATGATCCTAATAATTATTTATAGTTTAATGCAAGTAGGAACTTATGCATCTGTGTACGTGGATATGAGATACAAATGTACCAATGTAAGACAACTAGGTGCTCTAGCAGAGAAGTAGCTATTAACGAGGAAGATTTTCAAGGCATTGTTAAATCTGTTGGTGATAATTTGAAGGAAATTGCAAAATCTCTTTCCTCAGAGATTCATGAAAGATTCCGTTGACATGAAATACTTGAAGCCATGAGTATTGTGTATCCTCAATTTTGGGCAAACCGAGATAACCCAAAATATTTTCATGCTTAGGTAAAAATCTTGATTGAACAATTTTTGAAAACTGTAACATGCAATGAGTAGAAAATAGAAGGAATTTTAGATGAAGCTAAGCTTAGAAAAAAATGTAGGGATTTTGCAATAGCTATGAAGGACCAGTATAAATCCATGGGAAAGGACAAGGCCTTTGAACTAGGATCAATAAAAAAGGTTTGGAAAAACTTAGGTCAGAGTGAAATATTGTGTGGTTTGATATCATAATATTTCAAACTTGCTGATTTATGTCAAACAATGATATTGGGGTCGGTGGAGGATGAGAGAGTTTTTAGTACATTGTGGTTTTTGAAATCAAAGTTATAAGAAACAAAATAGACAAGAATCTCAAAAATTGCTTGAGGATGAAAGGAACTCTGTATAATGTTAGAAATTTTCCTTTTGAAAGGGCACTTGCAATCTGGAGGTCCACATGTGAAAGAAGAGGGATCGGGTTGTGCAACATTCCAATTCCAAAGGTTGGTACTGGTGGCACTGATAGTGGAAATCGGACTGGGACATATGACATTGACAAAAATGACACAATGAATGTTGAATTTGAGACACAAGCCGAAGAAAATGAAGAGCATACTTGGAATAAAATTCAAAATGACTCTTTTACTTTATTTGATGATGAACGTCAATTTGAGGACCCCAAGTCCATTTGGGAAATGGAAGAGAATTAGCAGCTTTTAGGTATTTATACTGCACTTCATGGATCCTAGGATCAGTTTCCAATTCCATTGTTCCATATTGTAGTTGATGATATATTTTATATTGTATTCAATGAAATTGTGAATCATTGCACTTCATGATATTTTATTTTATATTGCACTTCATGAATCATATTCCAACGTCAAACTGTAGTTGATGATATTTTATGTTGTATTCCATGAAATTGTGATAATTTATATTTTATATTGTATTTTATATTTTACATTAGTCTGTACATAACATTCAATGGGGTGTCATATGACAATGCCTTTGAAAGGTTAAGGAAAGATAAGTCCATAATGTCGTGTGGTCGTTGAAACTTGGAACTTTAGAACTAAAGTCTAAAGTTTTGAAAGTTTTCCAAACCTCCAACCCACCCACTAGAAAGATGACCAAGAAAGACTTGCAACTCAAAAAAGTGAACCATCAACCAAGTTGGGGAATTGGGAAGTTATGAAAATTTAGAGCTCCATGACAAGGTTATAAAACTCTGAGGACTAGCGACTAAGGTTAAGAAAAGCACCAAAACTGCCACTTTGAGTGATAGTAACCACAATAATGAAACTAACCAAAAATCCATCATTCCATTTCCAATAATAGATAATCCATGGAAAACTACTTAGCAAAAGAAAAATAAATCCACACACCATAACTCAAACTCAAAGGTTAGGTCTAAAACACTTGCAACTCAGTTTCTCAACAAAGTGAACCAAGTTGGGGAATCGGGAAGTTATGAAAATTTTGAACTCTGCAACAAGGTTATAAAACTCATAGGACTAGCGACTAAGCTTGTTTTGTTCCCTTATTTTGAGTCTATCAATATCTTCTCTCCAATTGTAACATTTTACATGAATTATTAATGAAATATGATCAATGATCTTTCATTAATCTTCTTTGTCATTAATATTATGCATTGATGTATGTTTTAATTCTGGCTTTGGTTTAATGAACTAGTTAAAGTACCTTGATTAAAGCATGAATTCATATAAATTTTTAGTGGATATGCTAAGTAGTCATGGAGATTGAGTATTGATGTGTGAATTGTAATGCAATTTCACTAAGATTATGGATGCCTGGAATTAAAATCACCTTATAGTTCATATTTTAATTGTGTTAAAAGTGAAACTTGAGCATGTGCTCAGCGATTCATCACTCAACTCAATGTTTATTAGATTAATAACATATTAACAATAGTATTAGTAGCATATACAACATTGAACATCATCAATCATTTAAAGTGTATCAAGAAGTTGAAACCACTACCGGACTTTTTCTTTAATTAATTGGGCTTATTTATGCCTAAAATAATAGAAAATGTGTGATTTTCTTCCGTATGGTTTACGACATAGAGCAAACCCACTTCACAATTATTTCATTGAAGGGAAACCCTAGAGATCTCAATGCAAAGGATAAAGAGATCTTGCAGTAGGGTTCTCCTAGGGTCTGATTAGGAACTAAAGAGAGGTTCACCACCAAGCTAGGGCTTGGAAAGACAAATGCAATACAAATCAAAATACTTAAATCTAAGACAATGTAATCTTTCACTAAATGACCTAAAAATGCATGTAAAACAAAACAAAAAGCTACACAAAGAAACATGTGCACCTAGAAATTTGAAGATGACTGGATGAAGCTCAAAAATGCTAAAAACACTAATTTTAAAGCCTGTTGGGACTAATATGCCAGACTAGGCGATTTAGTCCCATATTTAGGTTTCTGTGGAGGAACTAAAATCTAGAAAAAGGGTATCTGAAACTACAGAAATCTAGAAAATTACCTAAAATGCCTAGCTCATATGCCAAAACTAGCATATTAGTCTAGTTAGGGTTCTATAAAGCTTCAAAGTCTGAATCTGCTCTATAATGTCTACTTTGTCCTTCGCAGTTGGTTTCTGAATATGAAACCCTGATTTGTAACTTGGAGAAGTCTTCCAAGTATCTCCACTGCAAGGTGACAACTTTGACAACTTTGAACACTTTGACAACTTTCTCCAAACTTGTTCTTCAATGTTTCTTCAACCTAGACCCGCAAATCACACACCAAAGAGAGGGAAAAAATGTTGTGTTGTTAGTGGAAAGGGGTTTGCCTTGGTCAAACCCTATTTTGGTAATCAAACCTTGAAATGGAATGAGATAGGAATGGAGAATGATGAATGAATAAAATATGATATTGCAACTCACCAAACCCTAGTAATAAATTGTTGCAAGCATGTATGAAGTGGCTCCAATGGATGTAGATCTTAACTCTTTCTTGAATAGGATAGATCTTGAAATGAATGGTAGCTTGAATCATGAAACCCTACATCACAATTATTAGTTCAAAAAAAAACATGATGCGCAATGACTTTGACATGATGCTTGATACTTGAATAATGCTCCAAGGGTATGTGCAGGATCATGATAGGCCAAAAAGTGTCGATATGATGGGTATGTGTAGGGTATGTGGCTGACGACTTCTTTTTACCCAAAATTGATGAAACAAAAAAGGTTTTTAAAGGAGATTCTCATATTTCCACCAATATAAATTATGTTTTACTTTGAATTAAATAATAAATAATTATTATTCATTTTCTATTTGAATTACGACCTGATTGATAAGATGATTTAAAAACATCTATAGCTTTCAAATGGTATCACATTTTTTGAATCTGAAACATGCGTCACATCTATGGTTCGCATACTATAGGATTAAAAAAAAATCATGAAGTTTTGACCAAGTTAAGGTGGCCAGACATACGATTTTTTATATTTTTTAAAAGTTGTAATAAAAAATTATAATTAATTATTTACTTTGAAAAAATTACAAAAAAGTGCATCACATCTAGACATGAGTCCTCTACTTATGTCTAAAATATTATAAAAAATATTATTATTTTATTGTGGTTAGGGTGGTTAAATAGACACCTACTTCTTATTTTTTCCCTGAAATTTAAGTACTATGCATTGAAATTTCAAATTTTCACCAAATAGATTTAAAAAACCTAGTAGTTTAGAAACTACATTCAATTTTCTACAGATTCTATTACATATTTTTTAAATAATATAGATAACTTATTCAAATTTTTACATCAAGTTGCCTAACTCTGATTTTTCTAAATTTTTCACCACTTAAGGGCTTATTTTTTCCATGATGATTTTGCACATACCCCCCAAAACACTTGATAATTTTCCCTTGAATGCTCTCGTAGACACTTGAATGCTCCTGTGAGCTCAAACTTGCTATATGCATGAATACTTGAACGCTTGGGGTCAAAATGAGTGAAAGAAACTTGTATTTATACTTAATTATGCAAAAATTCCCAAAATTACAACATTACAAACCGACATCAGATCTAGGAGGATAAAATTCTGCCAAGAATTTGAATTAATTTTAATTTTGGGCCACACGATACTCATATGCCCAAGGTGGTGTATGAGTCTCATTAGGCATAAATTATGGGACCAATTTAAAAAATGTTTAGAAAGGTGTAAAATCAAAATCAACACCCAAAACCCTAGGTGGGACCCATACGCCCAAGGTGGCGTATGAGTCCCAGACCACCAAATATGGGCCACACAACCTAAAAACACTTGAATTATGATTGGATGTTGATTTATGTCGGGATCATCCTTGAAAAGATGCATTAAATGAGGCTTGTGGATGCAAAATAAGGCCAATTAAAGTATAAAGAAGCCCAATTATTTAATAAAACTGTAGAAAAGTGTGAAAGTGGTTTACAACACTTTACAACACTCTAAATAAGGCATCAATAAGCTCATTTAATTCACAAAGGCCCAATACTTAATGTGAATATGTTAGACATATTACAACACTAAATCAAGGCCATGTTAGGGAGTACTTTTCTGACATTACAATGCCTTAATTCATCCCATTTTGCATCTACAAGCCTTATTTAATGCATCTTTGTGTGGATAATCCTAACACTTATCAAATAACCAATCATAATTCAATGTTTTGGGTCATGTGTCCCTGATGTAGTGATCTGGGACTCATATGCCACCTTGGGTGTATGAGTCCCACCTAGGTCTTGGGACCTAATTTTAAATTTCACATTAAACAAGACACTTCTTGGAGTTTGTTTCCCATGTTTAAGCCATTGGGATTCATACACCACAACTGGCGTATGAGTCTTGCTTTAACTAGGACCTATTTTGAATTTAATTCTTGGCTAGATTTTATTCTCCTAGATCTAATGTTGGCTTATAGTGTTGTAATTTTGTGAATTTTGGCATAAACAAGTATAAATACAAGGTTATTTCACATAGTTTCATCCTAAAACTTCATAAGCAATCAAGAGCACCTTCACAAGAGAATTCAAGGGTATATTCTTCATCATTTTTTGCAGTAATTCAAGATCCATCATCATGTCAAAGGCATAATACATTAAACATGTTGTTGAGGGTATGTGCAGGATCATCATGGAAAAAATAGGCCCTTAAGTGGAAAAAATTCAGAAAAAATCAAAGTTAGGCAACTTGATGTAAATATTTTAATAAGTTATCTATATTATTTCAAAAATATATAAAAATAGAATTTGTAGCAAATTGAATGTAGTTTCGAAAATACTAGGTTTTTTTATTTTTTTTTAAAACTATTTGGTGAAAATTTGAAATTTCAATGCAGTAGTACTTAAATTTCAGGGAAAAAAATAAGAAGTAGGTGTCTATCTAACCACCCTAACCACAATAAAATGATAAAAAAATTATAAGATTTTAGATACAAGTAGAAGACTCATGTCCGATGTGATGCATTTTTAAAAAATTCCAAGTAAATAATTAATTGTGAATTTTTTATTACAACTTTTAAAAAATATAAAAACTTGTATGTCTGACCACCTTAACTTGGTCAAAACTTCATGAAATTCAATTTTTTTTTTTAATCCTAGTATACTCTAAGCATAGAATGTGACGATGTTTAGGGTTCAAAATTGTGATACCGCTTGAAAACTATAGATGATTTTCAATCAACCTATCAATCAAGAATTTAGTCATAATTCAAATAAAAATGAATATTAATTATTTATTAAATTCAAAGTAAAGCATAATTTATATTGGTGGAAAGTTGAAAATATCCTTTTAAAACCTTTTTCATTTCATCAATTTTGGGTTAAAAAAGTCATCAACCACATGGGCCATCATATCACTTACATATTGCCACTTTTTGGTGCATACCCTTGAGCTAGTGTTGTGATGTAGCATTCAATATCCAAGTTAAGCATTTTTCTACATCTATTTCAAGATCAAGATCTACATTCTTCATGGCCACTTCATGTTAGATTGTAGATTTACATTTCAAGACATCATTCAAGGTATCATTGCTCATGTTTCCACTAGTAGAATTTGGCAAATAAATGATTATGTGACTAAAGCTTTTAGTCACAAAAACTAAAAAATGACTAAATTCTACTATTTTTGTAACTCAGCTATAAATGAGTAAATAAATGACTAATTGGGTCATTCACTAAAAATTATTTAGTCACACAAATAAAAATGACTAAATAGTTAGTCATTTATTTAGTCACAATCCATTTGAATAAATCATTTAAGGAATCAAGAATATAGCTTGCCAAAATACTCTAAAACTTTAATAAACATACTCTAAAACTTTCGTCGAAATATTATTTTCATGTGTAACCGACCAGGATGGAGTTTTCATTTTAATAAGCATTCTCTAAAACCTTTGTTGAAACCTTATTTTCAAGCGTAGCCTGCCAAAATGGAGAAGTGTTTCAGTAAAGAATGACAGAGAATGGTAAGGAGATGTGCACGACATGAGGCATAGGATTCATTGATACTTATCTCATTCCTGCTCTACTCAGCAAGGGTTACATTGTTCATGCTAATGTTTTTAATCTAAGTATTTAATTGACATATATTTGCATAATCTCAAATTCCTTCAGATGCTTTTGAAGTATCAATGTATCCTATATAGAGTTTAGAATGATTTTTTTTAATTTTAAAAAATAAACTAGATACTTTTGAAGTATCAATGTATCCTATATAGGGTTTAGAATGATTTCTTTTAATTTTAAAAAATAAATAAATGATGTATTTTCCTGTGATTAGATAATGTGGAGATCTCCTAAATCTTCCCCAACACATTGTCCTCTTTTGCACTGTATTCATTACTCCAGTTGCTAGGGTTTTGCATGCGACATCTTTAATATCTTCATGATCCAATGGCTTTTAAATAGATTTCAGTCTTTGATTTAATATTTATCATGGTAACCCTTGAGTTCCATAATCCACCTTCAATCTCTTCTAAGAACATTGTCTTAAGCTAGACTGCATAGTACATGCATATAAAGCAAGTCCTTCATACCTTCCATTGTTCCAAACCACCACTCATTGCCTTACTTAAAATGTTGCCTCCATAAGCACAATAGCATGTTTTAAAATCATGGTTGCCAGTGATTGACCATTAAGGTCACTACTTTCATCAAGATACAATGAGATTTTTGTTTTCAAACTCAAGGCATTATGCAAGATAACATTATGAATTGTTTGTTGTGTACAATTTGATTTTCTTGCACATTTACTACTTTTCTAACTGCCTTTAAGACTGGATATTGCACCCTCAGCTGTAATCTCAAACAAATCACTTACTATCACTTGAAGATTCCTTTCATGAGCATCCTTCTATAAAATAAAACTATTCCCTATAGATTTCCTACTTACTTGTAACTATAGGGGACTCATTGTTTCATGGTATTGTGGGTCTTAAGATCCTTCAACCTTATTGTCACTACTTCACAATCCACAAGGTATTATTCACTATTCTCCCATCTTTGATGAGTCTCAAAATATTGCTCAAACATGAAATCCACTACCTCCATTATACAATGGCTAAGAAGAAACATTGAACTTGTGATTACCACTGTTACTTCATTTGGATAGTAATTCCTCGATTGCATTTTCCTTGTCTAACACTACCAATAGCATTTGAAAGACCCTTAAGGTCAGCAAGGGGATAAGGGGACTCACTATTAAAATCTCCACTTTATTTGAGATTTAATATCTTGTCATTGCTCAGCCTCTTTTTGACTATCACACCTCAAGTGATTGTCATTCTTCTTACCATAGATTACATTTACAAATGTCACTAAGCTACATAGTGTGCTTGTTATTGGCTACAATCTTTAGATTGCAATATTTTGTTATTGGCTACAATGTCTCAATCTTTCTGGTATTGCAACCTCACTAATTCACTAGAGTTATGGTTTATGTTTCTACGAAGGCCTAGGGTTTGTACCCTAGTCATGCTCTTACCAATGATTCTATTGGTATTAAAAAAAACCTTAAATCTTGGGTTAGAAAATTAGTTTTCTTGATAGGGTTGTATTATGATCTTGGATTGTATCCTAGAGTGTGTGGGAAGCTTGTGTTTGATCATTAAGGTATGTAAACTTGATCAGGGAAATGTATCCTATATAGCATGGGTTTTGCTTTAATACTTTCCATAATGGTTATTAGCAAATCACATTATTATAGTTTGTGGTAACCAAAGATTGCATTCAAATATGTAACAAACTTGGTTTGTAGTTTAAGTTGTACACTTTTAAGTAACATTCATAAGGTTTTGAAAATATTGATCACTCTCTAGAATAGCCCATTAAACATGGGTTGTGCTTGAATGCACTATATAATTGATATAACACAACCACTTTGCATATCAACCAAAGTTATAGGCTCTTTATTGTAGCAAGAGGTAATCACTCTTGGATCGTGTTATCATTACATCATAGCCTATTAAACTTGAGTCAACCTGAATGCACCCAATGATGATTGAAACCTAGTTGTGATGATAGTGATTTGTACATGAATTGTGCTCATATGAGTGCCTCCATTTCTATCACAGCATAGCCAAATTAAACTTGGGTCACACATGAATACATCCTATATTTGTTATAGCACAACTGTGCCACATGACCAATAGACTTACGGATCACATAATTATAGTCACAAGAATTTTTTCCTCAGTTGTGCTCTTATGGTGATTCCATTACTGTTATAGCATAACCCTTTGGACTTATATTGCTCAAATCCTTACATTTCTTAATTTTTCTTTGGATGGATGGCTTCATGGATTTTTTGTGATTTATACTGCTTTTGTTTTGATAGTAAATGACATCAGATTATTTTTGAAGATGAAATGATTTATTAATTATGGTTTTATGATGATCTTGATTTTTATTTAGAAGGGGTTAATATGTGGCATTTTTATGTGCAGGAAGAATAGATTGTGATGCAACGTTCAGGTATGGATAGTTAAGGAAAAAATGGATTGTTATCGGTGACATAACCAAGTTGGAGAGTACCTTGAGCCATTGTGAAACACTTTCGGGTGTTTTCACAAGGAAGCAGAACCTAGGTGTAGGAATTTCTGAATATCCAATAGGGTAAGTTCCTACATTCTAAAGAAAAAATCATAAATTTTATTGGTCCAATTGGAGATCCAATTTGAGGCCGTGAAGCTCTGACAAAGAAAGTTCCTACATTCTAAAGATAAAATCATAAATCCGCTTGGTCCAATTTGAGGTCCAATTGTAAGGATTTGTCTTTTTAATTATACTTTCTAACATTTGGCTTGATACACATTGTTACTTTAGAATTATGGTATTTCTTTTCTTTTAATGTTTTCAACCCTCATTTCAAGGAAGAGCTCCGAAGATGGTTCCTTCATATGGAGACTGCACTTTTCTACTAGAGGTTCCATCTATAAACACCAAAAGCTTAGGTACTGTCATACTCAGGTACATTAGAGTTTGAGATGAATTGCACTTAGTATTTATGTTGATATGGATATGTTATAGCCTGTAGTTAATTTTTGTAGCATAACAGTAAGCTAAATAGTTGTTCATGTACCATTATTTCAAATTCTAAATTGCTATACCTTACTCTAGGAGCAAATCATAGGGAAAGTCTATACATAAGACACTATTGTTTCAAATTCAAAATTCTTGGCTCTTTCACAATTGTTTGCTTCATTTATTAAATGATCTAAAGACAGTCTGCTATATAGAAGATGCTCTCAAAATCACAGTAAAATCTTTTATTCCAAGATGACTATTTAGAATCTTTCCCATCATAACAATGAAAAAAAGCATTAGTCATTAACTTGAAATTTGCAATATGAGTTTCATCAAATTCTACTTTTCCACTCTCTTTTCCATTCTGAATTTTATTCCCAATTTCATCCATGGAGAACTTCCTTAGCATGTACATCTTGTTGTTAGCCATAACTTTACTAGATGCTGAGGATAGCTTTAGGTTTTTACCCAAGCATTAATTGAAAAAAATTGGCCTTACTAGATCTTGATCTAGTAAGGCCGAATTTTGTCAATCAATGTTTGGGTAAGAACTCGAAGCTATCCTCGACACTTGGTAAAGTTATGGTTAACAGGGTATGTGCAGGATCATCATGGAAAAAATAGGCCCTTAAGTGGTGATGAAATTCAGAAAAATCAAAGTTAGGCAACTTGACGTAAAAATTTGAATAAGTTATCTATATTATTTCAAAAATATGTAAGAATAGAATCTATAGAAAATTGAATATAGTTTATAAACTACTAGGTTTATTTTTAAAAAATCTATTTGGTGAAAATTGAAATTTCAATGTAGTAGTACTTAAATTTAAGGGAAAAACTAAGAAGTAGGTGTCTGTTTGACCACCACAACCACAATAAAATGATAATTATTTTTTTATAAGATTTTAGATATAAGTAGAGGACTCATGTCCCGATGTGATGCAATTTTTTTGTAATTTTTTTTTGAGTAAATAATTAGTTAGGAACTTTTTATTACAACTTTTAAAAAATATAAAAACTCATATGTCTAACCACCTTAACTTGGTCAAAAATTCATAATTTTTTTTTTTAATCCTATATTATGCGAAGCATAGAATGTGACACATGTTTCAGATTAAAAAAATGTGATACTATTTGAAAGCTATAGATGCTTTTCAATCAACCTATCAATTAGGAATTTAATCGTAATTCAAATACAAAATGAATATTAATTATTTGTTAAATTCAAAGTAAAACATAATTTATATTGGTGGAAATATGAGAATCTCCTTTAAAAACCCTTTTCGTTTCATCAATTTTGGGTTTAAAAAAAGTCGTCAGCCACATATCCTAGGTACACATACCCATCATATCGCCACTTTTTGGCCCATGATGATCCTGGACATACCCAACAATAGGATCTACAAGCTGAGGACGTTCTTCATGGATGAATTGAGAATAAAATTTAGAATGGAAAAGAGAGTGGAAAAGTAGAATTTGATGAAACTCTTGCAAAGTTCATATTAATGAATGATGCTTTTGTTCATTTTTATGATGGGAAATATTTTGAACAATCATCCCAGAATAAAGGATTTTACCATGATTTTGAGAGAATCTTCTATACAACAGGCTATCTTAGATCAAATAAATGAAGTAAATAATTGTGAAAGAGCTAACAATTTTGAATTTGAAACAATGGTGTCTTATGTATAGACTCCCCCTGTGATTTGCTCCTAGAATAAGGTATAGCAATTTTGAATTTGAAACAATGGTATATGAATAACTATTTAGCCTATCTGTTATGCTACAACAATTAACTATAGGTTAGAACATATCCATATCAACATAAAATAGCAGGTGCAATTCATCTCAAACTCTATTGTGGTAATTTCTTTGTAGGGAATCTTGCACTCCATGAACATTCTCTATGCACATTAGTATGTTAGTTATTATCTCAATCTCCTTTGTGATCAAAATAATAGTGAAGTTCATTGCATAACTCACGACTAATTTGTAGTGCTATGATCCAATGCTCTTTTACTTCTTACTCATTGTGTTCTCAATCACCATGTGAAAATGACTTAGAGGACAAATCTTTGTCACCATTTGACAGTAACTTTCATTTTTTTTGGACTGTTTGTTATGGTTCAATCACTTTTTGATAGAGTTCTTCCTTTCTCATTCCTATAGGATAAAGGATAATTCACAGTTTAAAACTCTGTAACAATGATCACCAATTGGATTTTTATCAGATATTGTAGTTGCAAGTTCCACTTCAGATCACCAAAGCCTTCACAAAAACTTCTGTACAACCACCGCAACACAGCACGGTTGTTGTTGGGCCTTCACGGTGATATGAATGGCTCATTAAGACCTCCATGCTACCCTGTCCCACTCTTCTCTCTTCCATGTTCCATCTTTGTTTGGGTTTCCCAGATCATTGTACAAATCGTAATCATACACTCTATCCCACTCTTTTCTCTTCCCTGTTCCATCTCCTATCAGGTTTGTCAGCTCCTCATTCCTCCACTTTAACAAAGTTGGAGGAGTCTCACAAGGGAGATAACTCTGCAAAAAAAAACAACTTTCTTATGGATCGTGTAATCTACAAAAAATAAGTTTTATGGTCAAAAAAATATATCATAATGATCTATGTGTTTACCCTATTGGAGAAAAAGATTCGATCTTTTTTATAGTGAGATGCAGGATACACCCAATAATAGATCTAAAAATATCATATTTTTAAACCTTCAAATCTTTAAGATTGTTGCAGATTTGATTTGATTTTTGTACAGCTGGACAAATCTATAAAACTATTGCTTAAAAATTATGTAAATGAAAATGTTATTTGTTCAAAATAATCTAAGGGTTTTATTTTTCACTTGCACAAATTTTTTTTGTCTACATTAAGATAACCGTTAAAATTATCATTTTGTTAATCGTAATATTTCATTGTATATTTGTATTTTGTTAGATTGTATTAGATAGTTAATGGTTAAGTTTTTAAAAAATAAATAAATTCAGCATAATATACTTTCCATGTACTTCTTTTCATCACTTGTAAATCTAAATTTTTGTTACTTTTTGTGATCATCAAAAATAGAGACTATTTTAATCTCTGTGAAATATTTTCATGCATGTTTGAGATCTCTACAAGGTGATGAAAAATGCCCTAGGGTTTGGTAGGGTTTCGAGTATCATTATTGTTATGATGGTAATGTTGTCACTAAGTTCTCTCCTTGCCCAAATATAGTCACATGAGAAACTACCATGATGCTCTTGACTGTAAATTAATTTGTTCTTCCTAACTTCTCACTACAGGTCTGATTCTTCGACTCTACCAAATTCCCTTCCATCTCAGTGTCTTTTCATGCTCTTACATCTATTCTCTTATGAATTTATTCTTATGACTCTGAAAGCTATCACTAGGTCTATTATGATTGTTAGGTCTTTGAGGATATATGATTTTCTACTATGAACTCTTAGATTGTCATACTTTTGATTACAATTCTCCAAGGATTTTTTCTCACTAACTTAACTCTCTGTATATTCTACATTATGCATTGAAAATTCATGGTTTCTAGTTAACTATTTATTGGTGTAACCATTGCCATGTTTCTTGGGACTATCATCCTTATAGGATAGTTTCCTTATAGATTTGAATGTAATTTAAAAGGTTCCCATAAACATTAACAAGTTTTATAAGACTGTTGTGTCAAGGTAGTAGATGGTCATGACAAATTCATAATACTGCCATACTGCAAGAGCCAAGAAGACATAGTGTGGTGTAGTAGTAACATCCTGCATTACCACAAAGGTATTGCAATAAATGTGCAATATGGAGGTAAATCAAATGCTTCTCCCACATCTCTACAAGAACCAAGAAAACATAGTGTGGTGTAATGGTAACATCTCACATTACCTCTTATAGATTTGAATGTAATTTAAAAGGTTCCCATAAACATTAACAAGTTTTATAAGACTGTTGTGTCAAGGTAGTAGATGGTCATGACAAATTCATAATACTGCCATACTGCAAGAGCCAAGAAGACATAGTGTGGTGTAGTAGTAACATCCTGCATTACCACAAAGGTATTGCAATAAATGTGCAATATGGAGGTAAATCAAATGCTTCTCCCACATCTCTACAAGAACCAAGAAAACATAGTGTGGTGTAATGGTAACATCTCACATTACCATGAAGGTTGAGCAATAACATTGTGGTGTAGCAGTAACATCCCGCATCAGTGCAAGAATCATGTCAAAATGGTGCGGTGTCACGGTTAAACTATAAAATGAAATATCACATTTCTTTGAGGCATTTTTTTGAAACAGTTAATTTTCCTTGTGTATATTTCTTCCACATTTTCATGTATGTCTAGCAGGGAACTTGTAACTACAACATATGACAAAAAAATCCATGTTGTTATGCTTTGATAGATGTCCTTCGTTATTACTGGATATTTGATGTAGTGCACATTATTATAGTGTAAGCCTACTTTTCAGATTGTTTCATTTATCATTACCAATATTCTCCGCAAGAACAATGTCCCTATTTAAAATGATGGAAATGGTTCACATCTCTCAAAACAATTTCTCTTGCAATAATCTTAGAGATGAATTTAGATGTAGTGTGAACATCAGAACATACTCGAAGGTTCTTAAAAATTCTAATATTTGTACCAGGGGCCATGTTTAACAAACCAAATGCAATTACTAACTTTTCATTATGGTGGCAGATAAATGATTCTTTTTTCTTCTATTCCACAACATTAAGTAAAAGTCTTGAATCTAGAAATACCTTGCTGCCTTCATTTTCCAAGCCAATTTCTCCAATTTTGCATAGATCTCCCATGTTTGTGGATATGATATGTCTCCTACACAAAAAAACATGTACCATTTTATGCCCTTCATTTCAACTACATGTAGGTATCTTTTTAATTCCTCTATCTTTCATCAATATCCTTACTATTTGAACCTCACCACACCCTCCCACTTCTGCATAGATGTTTTATAGAAGAACATAAGTTGTAACATTTTTAGGATCCAACTAAAAAACTAGTGTTGTTGGAAAAAAATAGTGTTATTGGAATACTTAGCCTATATTCATATATGATCCATAGGAACTAAAGGTTTAACTAACATCTCAGTAATAATGTTTAGGGTGTCCTCAAGATAGCCAGCATGAGCACGAAGGTCAACCATGCACACCTAATGATCAACTATATATGTAATGCAATAAGGGTTACTGACGTGTGAAGTATGTGCAACCCTCATTCACTAAACTTACATGACTACATGTATCTAGGACACAAGGAAAGTTTACAATGTTGATGTTCTAGAGTACTTCATTAATTCAAAGATTTTGAGAGCTTGCTTGCAAAATCCATTTTCTGCACATTTTGCAATCATATCATTTCATTCCATGAGATGACATATCTTTAAGGCATTCTGTCAAACAATTCATTTTGTATTACATTTTGGTGTCAAATCTTTGATAATTATGGTTAGTTTCATTACATTCAAATTCTGAATTATGGGAAATTATATATAGTAAATAGATTAATGGTTGTTTGGATAGTGAAATTAGCTCTCTTAGAAATTAACTGAAATATCTAGAAGGATTATTTTAATTAAAGAGGATTTTGTGGTTATTTTTGTAACAATGATTTTACAGTGCAACTATCTTGCTATTTTCATTCAAGATACAAGTCATCAAATTCAGGCACATACCAAGAAGATGGTACTCTACTTCAAACCCTCAACCTCACTTAGTTTAGTTTGCTTACATGGGGATATTAAGGAAGTTGCTAAAAAATTAATATATATCATTTTTTGTTTGTGAAGGAGGATCCTATGAGATTCAATATGTCAGTGGATCAATATCTGGTTTCTTAAGTAAAGATGATGTCACATTTGGGAAACTTGTTGTGGAACATCAGGTTAGTAATTTTTGGATATTAAGGCTTCCTAGTTGGATATCAAAGATATTTTCTCATCAACTTAATTTGGAATTTATGTATAAATGGATTCTTCCATGGTGCAAGTCTTTACTCAGACAACACATGAACCAAGGTTGACATTTTTGTTGTCTAATTAAGTCTGATGGCATTCTTGGGCTGGGTTTCTAAGAAATTTCTATTGATAATGTTGTTCTAGTCTAGTTAGTGTTGATAGCCTTCATTCTATAATGTCAACTTCATTCTATAATCTGAGCATATCACCTTTCTTAAACTTTGAACAAGGTTCTAAAATAGAGGGTTCAATATGCATATTTCAGGCCTATGTTGAGCACACAATTTAAGGCATTTATTAACAAGGATATAGATTTTAAATTTCTATTGTGTTTGGACTTTTGTAAACTTGCAATATATAATGCTCTTTTATTCTTTCTGAATTGAAACTAATAGTAATTTTGTTGGTTGTATTGAGGCACAACTTCATTCATGGTAGAAAAGGAAGCACCCTATTGCTCATATCAGATTGTACATTGCATATAAAAAAAAAAATTCTAGCTGGGTTATTGTTCACAGCATTGAAGGAGAGAGCTTCATATATGGGACATGATCAACACTCTCCTTCTTGGATTCTACACATTACAACTTGCTCCAAGAATATTTCCCACGTTGTAGAAGTTTCAAGAGATGAAAGTGACATGTGGTTGCATTGAAGGGCTTCAAGCATGCGTTTCCATCATTGCAGAAGTTTTTGGAGAAGTTTCTTTCTTGTAGTAATTTTTGTGCAATATTGTAACTTATATTTTTCAGTCGTGGCTGAAAATAAAAATTGTAATACTCTATTTCTAAGTTGTAATTATAAAACCTTTCATTTATTAATAAAGTTTGCCAATTTTTCCTTCTAATTGGTTGTCTTATTGTGTGCAATTGATGATTGATATGTATTTTTGTGTTTTATGCTTAAATTGATGAGGGCGCAGTCTGAGACATAGAAAATAACCCACAAACAAGAGAATAATTTTATTATTCAGAAAATGGAGCTTCTTACATGCAGATGATCTCAAATCCCCAAGTTCTACAACACATGCAAGTTACAGAAAGCTACAGAATAATCCTTTCACAATATGCGAGCTTGTCCCCAAAAAGCTACCCAAAAATTAGAAACCCACCCATAAATAGAGCTCCTCTTTAGTTTGGAGCCAAAACAACATTCAAATGTGATTTTAGGTGGTTTGGTGCCGAAAATTACAACTTGAAGTTCAAATTTCAAAAGAACATTTGCAATTGTATCTTCTAGAAAGTGTGCCAACTTCAAGGGGCCATAGCTTTTTGATCTAGGACTCTTAATTCATGAACCGCTTTGAATTGTTG
>VDFB02137629.1:72543-105758 GCA_007258455.2 Sequoia sempervirens
CATGCATCCATGGGGATGATATCATAGAGTACCTCATCATGGTAGCTCCCAATCTTGAACTTTACTAGGCACTGCTCATTGACCAAAACTTTGTGGTCTTTCTGCAACCAAGCAATCTGATAGGGATGCGGGTGCCTTTCCCTCTTCAGCTTCAACTTTGTGACCATCTCCTCAGACACCAGATTATCGGTGCTCCCACCATCAATAATAACATCACAACATTTTCCTTCACACTTGCACCTTGTGCAAAATAGATTCTTCCTTTATTCCGGTTCCTTTTCCTCAGTCACCAGGGCTCTCCTGATCACTAGGGCTTCTCCCCTTTCAGCATCATTTAAATGTTCAGATTGGGCCTCCTCATCTGCATGTGCAACCCTTCCATGACCTTTTGGCCTTTTTTCTGCCCTTCCTTGGTGTTGTGGACATTCATAGGCTCGATGCCCTTCTTCACCACACTGGAAACATATTCCTCTGAAACCACCTCTTCTAGATCCTTGTCCATATCTCCCCCATCCTCTGCCTCTTTGATCACCACTATTTTGATCATGAGGGTGGTAGAATTTTTCATTCCTTTGGCTTCGGCTGGTACCCACATCTTCACTTTTCTTTTCATCATCATTTTGGCTTCCTGAAGGTCTTCCACTGCCCCTTCCGCTTTGACCTCCTCGTCCTTTTTTCTTGCCATCAAATCTTTTGTTTAGATTCTCTTCCACCTTCAGAGCAAACTGAAACACATCCTCAATGGTGGTCATTATGACTAGGATTAACTCCTCCTGAATGCTCGATCATAACCCATTAAGATATCATGCTACCTTCTCCTTATTGGCCTCTGTGTGACCCGTTCTGATGATTATCTTATGAAAATATTTAGTATATTCTTTCACAGATCTGCTTCCTTACTTCAACCCTTGTAATTTCTTCAACATATCTAACTCGTAGTCCACTGGTATGAACTACTTCTTCAGTTTCTCTACCATGCGATCCCATCTGGTGATCTTGCCTTTTCCTCTTCGATTTCTTTCCAACTAGACCTCTCTCCACCAAATACTGGCATGGCCCTTCAACTTCATTTTCGCAAACTTAACTCGATCTGGGTCCTCTATTTCCTCATACTCAAAATATTCTTCTAGCTCGTTGATCTAGTCAATCAACTCTTCCGGGTTCAAACTTCCGAAATAACTAGGGACTTCTGCTCTGGGTCTTTTCTCAATCTTTGAAATGGCCCTTATTAGCCGCATTTGGTCTTGATCAATTGCTTCTTCTTCCTCTTCTACATTTGAACCTTTTTCCTCTCCTTCATCCTTACTTTCCTCCTCGGGTTTAACCCTCTTCTTAACTACTCTTGTAATGCATCAATCTATCTCTGGAGGACTGCCAGTGCATCTCTTCCACCAACATTTCTGCCACCTCGACCACCTCTGGAACCACCATGCCTACCAGGCATCACTCTTGGAGGCATCTTTGTTGACCTCGACCCACAACCACGGTCCTAGTGTGAATTGCCTCATGATCGGTGATCTATCCACATGCTCAAGAAAACCTCGCTCTAATACCACTTGATGAGGGCGCAGCCCGAGACATAGAAAATAACCTACAAACAAGAGAATAATTTTATTATTTAGAAAATGGAGCTTCTTACATGCAGAGGATCTCAAATCCCCAAGTTCTACAACACATGCAAGTTATAGAAGGCTACAGAATAACCCTTTTGCAATATGCGAGCTTGTCCCCAAAAAGCTACCCAAAAATTAGAAACCCGCCCATAAATAGAGCTCCTCTTTAGTTTGAAGTCAAAACAACATTCAAATGTGAGTTTAGGTAGTTTGGCACCGAAAATTACAACTTGAAGTTCAAATTCAAAAAAACATTTGCAATTGTATCTTCTAGAAAGTGCACCAACTTCCCGGGGCCATAACTTTTGATCCAAGACTCCGATTCATGAACCGTTTGAACCGTTGGAAAGGTCTCGAAGTCAATAACGCTCTCAAAATTTTCTATGCCAATTTTGGCAAGTTTCAGGGCCGTTCCAGGAACTCTAAGTGCCTCAAATCTAACTCAGAAGATTTTTAGGTGCAAATCTGGGAAACTAAAATTACAATATCTTTCAACCTATGAATAGAAAATAAAACCGTAAATTGGGAATTTCATTATGACAAAAAGGGTATCCAAAAATGTAAAAACATATAAAAACTAAGAAAATTGAAATTTAACTATTTTTGGGTGATGCAAGATTGCCCTTACACCACTGGATGCTCCTGCATCATAAATCCTCAAATATTAGTTAATTAAAATGACTAAATATAATACTAATTGACATCAATTAATAATTAAATTGACTAAATATACTACCAATTGACAAAAATCAGTGAACGGTGAATAAAAACAACTAAATTAGTGACTAGTTAACAACAATTAATGACTAAATATATCAGTGAATAAAAAATGAGTAAATAAGTGACCAGATTATAGCAATCAATGACTAAATCAACAAATAAACAAGTGATGAGTTAAATATATCAGTGAATAAAAAATGACTAAATAAGTGACCAGATTACAACAATCAATGACTAAATCAACAACTAAATATATCAATGAAAATAAAATGACCAAATAAGTGACCAAATTGCAATAATGAATGACTAAATAAATGATTAAATATACTACCAAATCAATCAATCAAAACAACCAATAAATGACTAAAAATGGTTTATTCATCAATTTGGTCATGTTATATGTGACTTGCAATAAAATACTAATGGTCACGTGACCAAGTTTAGTCATTTATAAGCAATTTTTAGTACTTTTTTAGTACTGTTGTTTTTGTACTAGTGTTCATGTTTCATTGTTTCATCATAAGGTTTAATTACCTAAATGGGGTTTGACCAAGGCAAACCCCTATTTCCTAACAAAACAACACTTTTTCTCTCTCTTTGTGTGATTGCAGGTTGAAGAAAAAGTGGATTTGAAGCCCGCAAAAGTACCAAAATAATAAAGTTGCAAAAGTTATCAAAGTTATCATGAAAATTTTTCAAGGCTCACGAAAACTTGGATCTAGAGAAAAATATCTAACCTATCTATACATGAAACTAGTGGGAAAAGGCTTATTTAATCTATACTCATAGGCGCACAAATTTTTGCTTCAAAATTCTACTCCTGAGACACTTTGCGACAAAATGAGACACTTTGTAATAGTGTGGGCATATGAGTCCCAGTATTGCTTTTTTTCCAATCTTTTGCAGATCAAGAAAAATTATCAGGAGATTCCAAACCCTTCCCATAAATCCTATACTGGGACTAAATTACCCAGTCTGGCGTATGAGTCCCAGTGACCATCAAAAGTTAGAATTGTAGGGTTTCAGATCTTGTTTTGACCACATCTTCCTTCTAGGTACCTTTTTGTATTATTCTCTTTTATCAGTTTGATTTCATGTTCTTAATTCCCTAGGTTTCATATCTAGATCTTTACATTGCTTTTATTCCATTTCTTTCCAAGCCTTTGCTTGGTGATGAACCCCCTTTTAATCTTTAATCACACCCCTAAGACACCTTATTGCAGATCTTTTTCCCTCATTCCCATCCCTATATTGAGATCTCTAAGGTTTCCTTGAATGAAACTTGATGGAAATTGGTGGTTCTATCTCTCAAAGCATAAAGCGACAATTTTTGACATTTCAGTATTTATACTTGTTTATGCCAAATTTCTCGAAATTACAACACTATAAGCCAACATCAGATCTAGGAGAATAAACTCCCTCCAAGAATTAAATTCAAAATACGTCCAAGCTAAGCAGGACACATATGCTAGTTGGGGTGTATGAGTCCTAGTAGGCTAAGCTTGGGACACAAATTTCAAGAAATATTTAGTTTTATGCTAAATTTAGGATTAGGCTCCAAAAAAATAGGTGGGACCCATACACCCAAGGTGGTGTATGAGTCCTAGATCACTAAATCTAAGCCATACAATCCAAAATCATTAAATTATGATTGTTTATTTGATATGTTTCGAGATTAACCTCATAAAGATGCATTAAATAAGGCTTGTGGATGCAAAATAGGACCAAATAAGGCATAAAGAAGCCCAATTTTAGCAAGGAGGGCCCAAAAAAGTGTGAAAATGTAGAGGGATACATTTTTCTACATTGAATTTAGCCCCCACTTTAGTGAGAGGATGAACTTGCTTCAAACTCACACTGAAGTAGACAAAACTTGCATCAAAAGACATGCAAGTGTACCGATTCTAGTAAGATAGGATGACAATGATCAAGAGGGTTGCACAAGCCCCCAAGATCAAGATTCTATGGAAAACTAACATAGGCACAAGAGAACACACACAAAAATAATGTAAGGAGCAACAACAAGGCACAATCATACATTGCCAAAGACAAAGAGAAAGAAAAATAAAAACAAAAGGGGTGGATCAAGCCTTGACTATTTGTCCCGCATGCTGTGGATCAGATCTAAGTTGTTTGTCCAAGAAAATTTACAAGTGGAACACAATGTCCACTATGCAAAACAAACACATCCTCACAAGGGCTAGTGGAACCTCAGGTCGTCCACTAGGTGAACCCCCAACAAGATGCATACGCATGTGGTCGATATGCACTCACATAGACAAGCAAGTGGCTAAGGGAAACTCACGCCTAAGTTTGGATCCCATACGTACAACCATACCAATTCTATACCACCTGATAACTTTGATAAGGTGTCACACAACATGAACAACAAGATTCATGAGGCAAGAAAAGCTTTGTATGCTTGACAACCATGAATAGACAGGATGGATCCACGGGCAAGAAAAGTGTGTTATGCAAGGTGGCCATATAACAGATGTTGTAAATGAAAAATAGTGTAAGGTATGTTCAAAGGAGTTTTTCTTAGTTCATGTAAGGTCTTAACATAGATAACATTGTGCCTAATGTCTCAAAGAGAGGACCAATCAAAGAATAGAAGATTCACAACTTAGGGGATGCAGTGTGTCACATCAAGCCACTAAGAGGAATATAATATGCTAAGAGAGATCATGCTCTTGAGGAACATCACACCCAATTTCACCACAAATCGAAAGATGCATCACATGAAGTAAGAATACTAGACAATGAAACATGAGTCAAATAATGCCAATGTATGCCCCCACCTTAAAGAGATTGCTAAACACCATGCTATGAGAAATTACTTTAAAGTAGCAAATGATAAATGCTAACAATAAAGAGGACATGAGAGATTATTTGGAAATCCCTATGCCAAGTCATATGTTTCCAAATGAAGCTATGTCATGTAAAGGGGTTACCCCCAAAATGAAATCCCAAAATCACATAAGGGATCCATGAATTCGGGGGCAGTATGTCTTTGCTACAATGTTTTTATAGAGCTCAAAACTGTCATCATTCCCCAAATACTCAAGGAACAAGAAGAATGATACAAAGAGAGTGAAAAAAAAAGAAAAAAATTTGAGTCAACATGGAAGAGACTTAAATTTCTCAACGCCTTGCATCATCCCCAAAAGGAAAATACAAGACAAAGAAAAGATAAAAAAAATATTTTGGGTCAACATGGAAGAGACCTAAATGTCTTGACACATTGAGTCATCCCTAAAAGGAAAACACAAGACATATGTAAAGAATAAATTTTTTATAACATATAGAAGAATGTAGATACAAATAGAGGAATGCCACAAAGAGAGAGGTACATCAAAGAGAATGATATAGGGAGATCACATTACTCACATGCAATCACACACATAACATGAAAAAGAAAACAATGCAAAAGACTAGTAAGGCACATGTGAGTCAACCTATTAGTAGGTCATCTACATCCCAATCTTGTTCATCGTATAAGGAAGGCGAAAAATTAGTGAAAGGGACAACAACAAGTGTGCTACTAGGATAAGGCTATCTAATTCTTTCCCCCATTGTGTGTAGGACAAGGATGAGCCAAGATGAATGATGATATGATGCTCCTTGCACAAAGGAAATGGTTTGCAATAAATGTAAAACATGCAATAGTGAGTATGCTATGATCCTACAACTACTACATGGCAAGGAGAAATACCTATTGTTATTGATGCATATTTAATGAGGGCGGGTGCATGAAGCTGGGTTACACTTTTGTGGCCAACTTCAAAAAAATATTGAAAATAACATAATGTGATCATGTTATAACGTGCTTGCATTATTGCATTTTAAAAGAAAAAAAAAGTGAAAGCTATTCATTTTCTCTTTTTTGTTTTTCTGCTTTTCCCGCGGCCAAAAACCCTCATTTTCGCGCTCACTTTCTAGGAGGAGGCATTCTACAAAATTCATCAACAATAGTTGCTTTTCGTTTGCAAAGATGGCGCCACGATGACGAAGAGGTGTAGGAGGTAAGTATTGTTTGCTAAATCCTGAAAATCCTCAACAAGAAGAATAGGAAAATCCTCCTCAACAAAATCAACCTCCCCCACCAATCACTCAACACCCTCCTAACACTCAAAAAATTTGAGGAGTGAAATTGAAAACAACAAAAAAAAAATTGAGGATCTTATTAGTAGGTTGAGTGATCCAAATGCTTCAACCGTAGAAATAATGACACTAGAAAATTCAATGAAAGAGATGCTAAAAAATGTAGATTAAATAACCCAAAAAATAACAGGATGGCAAGATAGGAGGCAAGCAACTAGGGCATATTATGCAAATAAACTATCATATAAACAAGTAAAAAATTTAAAAATTACTAAAGGTGATTTGTGCTCTCTATTCACTGACCCTAGAACAAATCAAAATCTTAGCCTAAATGCGAAGAGGTTTCCTATTCATTGGTGCCACCACCAAGAGATTAGGGACCGTTTTTATGATAGGTGGTACTTGGTCTTTGATTACCCACCATGCAACAATTGTGGAGTCCCCCAATATTTTCTTAGGAAACTATACAGTGAGTTTGTATTGAAACAAATCCCAAATTATTTTGATATGTGGGAGTTCTAGGGGAGAGGTGGGGGGTCGGCTCAAGATAGGCCCATTGCACAGCTAGATCCTATGTGGCAAGGGAGACGACCTCTCACTAGGCCACCTCGTGAGCACATTGTTATGCATGTCGTTGTGAAGGAGAGTTCCAACATAGAGACATTGCAGGCGATCAACACTTTGACCTAGAGTGTCATCCATCATACTAGCCCTATTGTACAACGTCATCTAGGGGAGTCTTCGGGTGGTGACCTTCAAACCCATGTGTATCAATCTTGTAAGGCAACTTGTTCATATGACCCCACCGGCACTCAGGAGGCTAGTACGCAGGATATGTATGCTGCTACGAGGATGGAGAGGATGACTGACATTTTGCATCATGCATATGGCATTGATAGTCGGGTAAAAATTAGCATGTTCATTGAATTTAATTTATTAAATTTCAATTATGAAATGCATGATTAACTAATTTAGTTTTATTATTTTAATAAAATTGTAGGGTCACAGTGTTGAGACTGGATACACCGGTCCTCCACCTACTTATTTCTATAGTACACCTATTAGTGGGGTATGTAACTAGAAAACAATTATAAATTTATTACATGTTAATAGCATTGTTTTACGAATGGTATTTTAATACATGTGATTTTGGATGTTGAACAGGCTAATATTGGCAGTTTCAAGCAAACACCTCCTAGTGCCAGTGGATTCACTCAAACGTACAAGAAGTTAATAGAATAAAGAGAACTTAACTAATGCATTCTACTTAATACATTTGTGTAGTTTATATTCATATTGTTGGTTATGTTGCATTACACATCATTCAAACTCAAAGCATTACTTCAAATTCCATAACTAATAACTATATGTTGATAGATGAAAAAATTTCAAACGCACAATGTAGTTGTTTAGAAAGTCAACATAAGCAACACAATGTAATTACTTCACATGGAGGCATGTGCTTGCAAAGGTGCACCAGAACGACAAACTACATGGATGCTTGGAAAAAATCTATGAAACCATAATAGTAAGCAATAGCATAGAAAAGGAAGTTAGTGATGCAGAGCATCATATCAAAACACTCAATCATCAAGGTACATCTGATGCAAAGCATCCAACAAACACCATCAACATCATTTCTTCAAGGGATTTCAATCTCAAATAGAATCAGGAGAAGATGAAATATAATTTCATTAGAAATCTACTTTTCATTCAACCAAAATCCACTCAAATTATCTTAGCCATTCCATAGGCCATCATTCATCATTCCACTAATCAGTATTCGAATTGACTCATTCAAAGAAAAAGCCATATTAAATAAAACTTTGACTTAATCAATTAGATTCACATCATTCTCAACCACCATAAAAACAACATAAACCTAATTATTGACACTTGAACAATTCATCCTTTCATTTATTCACCAAGGCAACAAATCAACTAAACCATACCTCACTATTATCAGTCCATTATCAAGCACTGTACTCACCATATTTTTACTATAGTAGTCTATTTACAGTTTACAAACTCGTACTACAACAGAATATTGATTATCATCTTATGGTTAATCGCCAATTTGCTCAAAAAGCTTCATAATTCTCACCCATCCAACCATCAAAGTCACCAAACCTGTCCTATACACCTTAACCAAATTTAGTAGCATCCATCATATCATTAGTTTGATAGTAACCAAGCACTCAATATCATCCTTTCCAATGTTTAAACAAACATCTTTGTTTTGATCAGACAATATCACATTCCTCTAGTAGGTCTATCAACCATTGAATTGGGTAGTTACATTCCTATCTCAAAGCTTATTAAAAAACTCAATGCACATTTAGAAACACTTTCTGACACATCACAAAATATCAAAGTTCTTAGACATTTGACATAAAGAAAATCATCAGATCTTAGACTGTCCTCTAAAGAAAGGCTAGTAGATTAGGCCTGTTTTACAAAGGAGACCCCTTCAAAACCATTCCAAATCACTCAAAACCTCAAAACAGTCTTCAAGAATGTCTTATAACTCAATATTTCACCATTTATAGGGATTGAAAACCATGAAAATGTTCTGATCCAATAAACTCTCATTTATAGGGTGTAAAAGCACAAATCAAGGAGGGTTTTGTGAAAAATACCCTTGCAAACCTTTATTTCTCTAGCCACCACATGGAACATGATTGTTTATGTCTACCAAGACCTTCTACATCATTTCCAAGCCTCTGCAAGATTTATTTATTCATGACCCATGACTGTAGCATCACTTTGTGAGGAAAATCCTTTATTTTCTAGTGCAACAGCAAATCCACCATGGTATTCTTGCTTTTCCTTGCACTTACAATCATAAAAAAATGCAAAACATCCTAGCATTAACTTACTCCACCAATTTACTTGACCTAAATTGGTGTAGTGAAGAAAAACCCTATTGGACTCACTTGCTTCTAAAAGGACTCTATCGGGCACTGAAAACTGCCTCTTATTCTTTTGTTCCCTAAAACTAACCAAGTCCAACTCTTGAAATTGGAAACTAACTCCTCTTTACATTTATTCACACTATTATTTAACTTTGGGTGTTCCTAAATTACCAACACAAGAAAAAAAAAAATCTAGAGTAATGTTGCAAACTCAAAAACATAGAATTTTTATTTTAAAATCTAATTACAAGAACACAAACTTCTGCTTTTTCTCTCTTGAATAAGCAACTAAAATTTCTCTCTTTTCATCAAAAATCACATTGTTTCATTTGCAAACCACAAGGCAACAACAAGCCAACTCATTTCAATACTTCTTATCATCCTCAAGCTTCAAACATCTTATTTATCAACAAAAATGGCTGATATGTGCACAAGAAACCTGATTAGAGTCACTAAACAATCCACTCTTTCATCATTCACAAAGGCACCCTTCCACTCAATTTTATTTACCTAGGAAAAATAACCAAAAAAAAATCTTTCATGTTACAACCTATATCCATCTAATCCTAACACACCTTTGTCATTTTCAATTTATATGAATTCAAAGAAAAAACTTGATAAAGAGCTCTGAATCTTTCAATTCCTTAAAAAACTCACCAAATTTTCAATTTTTCCAACTAGTTCCTTGAGACCATGATACTACATCAACCATTTACACCTCAATCATTTCATCTGACTTCCAATACATTACTCACATCATGTTTATTGACTAAGCTTATTCTATGCACAAATCAAGCCCTACAAAGGAAGGTTTATTGCATAAGGTACTTACAAACCTTAAATACTCTTGCCACCACCACAAACACCATGGAAATAGCCTGCATACACTTTAGAAATGATGTAGAGTGGCAGGGAAGGAAACCTCATAATCACAAATGGAAAAGTCACTCCATTGAATGTTTCTCTCAAATACTCTCATGAGTCCTAAACTCCACTATTCTTGAAGAGATCAACCCCACACACATAGGGTTCACAACTCAGACCACTCACAAAGCTTGAAAACATTTGGATCATGTCTCATTAATTCAAAACAAGGTTTAACAACCCTCTAGCATTTAGGTTTCAACAAACACCCATCACTATGGTGACTTAGACCTCACTCTCTCTTAAGGCTTGCAACCCTTGCCCGGTAGGACAGTCAAAATAAAAAACACAAGGAAGACTATTAAGAAACCAAACCTATGGATTCAAACCCCTAATATGGACCCCTACAAGGTTCCAAAACCCTTCCTCTTGACTATCAAAACATCACTGACAATGGCCCTTTCTACCGCTACTCCAAAAGGCCTAATTCACAGACCTACACCTAGGTCTTGACTATCTAGGCTCTCCCCTTCACCCCAAAGCCCAAATTCAAACTCCTATAGGTTCTCCACACTAGTTTCCACCATTCCTAAGTGCCTCTTAAACAAATTCTTCAAAATCAAGAAAAAACTCATTTTGTTTGCTTGTTAATTATGCTTGCCACATAGAGATGTCAAGCCAAAATTCATGCACAATTTCCAACAATGAGCCTGTCATTCCCCAAAACATTGAGGAAATGATAGTATAAACTTATACTTTCCATCCCTCTAAGATTTAGCAATTTTACAATGTAGGAATGGAAGAAATATACATTTTTCACCCAAAACCCTGATTTTAAGGGTTTTTAGACCACCCGATAGAGAAATTGGAATATCTCCCTTGATACTCAATGAAATCTCACCACTCCAAAACTAAAGGAAATATTATTCAATTACGTATCCAACCATTATGGTCTTGGAGCATGAAAGTGAACATACAGTTCATACCAAGTACGAGATCAACAAATTCTTCAAAAAAACATAGGAAAAACAACAAACTTCTTATTGAAACTTCATCAAAACATCAACATCAACCTTTCCTCGACCAATAGAGGCATATTTGAAGTCTTAAAAACTCCCTCAAACTTCTTGCAACTGTCTTTTGAAAAGAGAGATGTTGGAAAACAACTAATCTCATGCTTTGACTTCTAATTGCCTAGTTAAGGCAATGTGAGCAACTTTTACCAACTCGACCATAAAGAGCCTTCCAAAATATGTCAAAGGCATTTAAAAAATTGTCAAAAAGTAAGGTGGCTCCACTCAGGTGTCTAGATACAGCAAGGCATCCTTTTTCCTTATTTTTCCAAGATGCACTAGATTTACAAAGGAGGATGGAGACCTTGTACAAAGAAATTGGTCACCAAGACCAAAAACTCAACCAAAAACCTAGAAGACCTACTACAAAGCATTGAAATGGTCCATAAGACCTTATTCCATCCATAAACCAAGAAACAAAACATGACAAAATATTCTAGGTCCCTTAGACCCATGGGTGCTCCTGCACCACACTCCCAAGCAAGAAAAAGATCTCAAGTCCTCTTTGAGATCAGGTCTTCTATAGTAGTTCTATGTTGTTTAATATCATTTTCTGACATCCATGTTGCATACTCTTCAGGTAGACCTTTCCATTTGACTAGGTATTCCTTGTAAACCTTCCTTCTAGTCTTCTTTGTCTCCTTGGTGTCTAGGATGCATTCAAGAGTCATAGGTTGGTTGGGGGGTAGTTCCTTCACCCAATCTTCATCATCCATTGTTGTTATACCTACTCCATCACCTGCATTCATAGAAGCTTTGAAAGGATACAAGTCAAAAATGTTGAAGATAGGAGAGAATGCCACCCCAGGAGGTAGCTCTATTTCATAAGCATTTTGGCCAAACTTGTAGACCACCTTGCAATGTCCTATCTTCTTCATCATGAGTTTGGTATGCTTTCCTTTTGGAAGTCTCTCCTTCTACAAGTGTGCCATCACCAAGTCTCCAACCTTGAATTGGACATTCCTCTTCTTTAAATCTGCCTTTTCCTTATACTTCTCAACATTCTTTTGAAGAGTTTCCTTCACTTGTTGATGAATATCCTTAATTGTAACAAAATGGTCTTCACCTTGAGCACTTCTCTTAGCAACTCCTTGTAGATATCTTAGTTCATAGACCCCTCTAGGTTGCATGCCATAGAATACTTCAAAAGGGCTTTTACCAATGCTCCTATTCATGGAGTCATTATATGAAAATTCAACCTGAGGTAAAATCAGATCCCAAGCTTGTCCATGCTCCTTGGTAAGGCATCTTAAGAGGTTTCCTAATGATCTATTCACCACTTTAGTTTTTCCATCCATTTGTGGATGGTATGTTGAACTAAAGGACATATTTTTGCCTTGAGTTTCTTCCACAATGTCCCCCAAAAGTGACCAATGAATTTAGGATCCCTGTCAGAAACAATGCTTAAAGGCAGTCTGTGTATCCTAACAACCTCCTTAAAGAAGATACTTGCTATATGAAATGCATCATTGGTGCATTTGCAAGGAAGAAAATGTGCCATCTTACTAAATCTATCAACTACCACAAAGATACTATCCAAAACTCTTTGGGTTCTAGGCAACCCCAAGACAAAGTCCATACTTACACACTCCCAAGGCCTATTGGGAATGGGAAATGGCTGATAGAGTCTTGCATTTGATGAAGTTCCCTTTGCCCTTTGACATATTGTGCAGCCTTCCACATACCTTCTCACATCCACCTACAACTTTGGCCAATAGCAAAATCTCCTAACTTGTTCCAAGGTCTTGTCAAGTCCAAAGTGACCTCCAAGACTCCCAGTGTATTTCTCCTTTATGATATTCTCCCTCATTGAGCATTTACGCACATAGAATTGGATTCCTTTGAAGAGCAAACCATTCTGCAATAAAAATTCAGAGAATTCACCATGAAAAGAATTCAAATGCTGCTCATAAACATTGTAGACCTCCTTGAAATCTGAATCTTCATGATACATATCCTTCAATGCTTCAACCCCCATGCTTTGGAGTTGGATCTCTTGCACTACAAGTGCCCTTCTACTGAGAGCATCTTCCTCCTTATTTTCTTGGCCCTTCTTATGCTTTATTATGAAATTATAGGCTTGCAAAGACTCTACCCACTTCATGTTCCTATGACTGAGTTTGTCCTATGCATTCAAATAACTCAAGGCATGATTATCAGTATAAACAACAAATTCTTTAGGTAACAAGTAGTGCCTCCACTTTTTGAGGGCTTGGACCATAGCATACAGTCCCAAATCATAGGAAGATTACTTCCTCTTTGCTTCATTCAGCCTCTCACTGTAAAATACAACCGGTTTGCCTTCGTGGCTCAAAATAACCCCTATTGCTTGATTGCTAGCATCACACTCAATGGTACAAACTTTATCAAAATCAAGGAGCACAATTATAGGCTATTGTGCTACTCTCATTTTCAGATATTCAAACCCTTTATCAGCCTCATTGGTCCAAGAAAACTTACCTTTGTTACCTCCTTTGATGGTGTCCAAGATTGGTGCACAAATTTGGCTAAAGTTCTTGATGAACTTTCTATAAAAGCTTGCAAGTCCATGGAAGCTTCTCACATCTCCCATGGATTTTTGTGTTGGCCAAGTGATAATAGCATCCACCTTTGAAGGATCCATCTTCAAACTTCCCTTGGAGATGACAAAACCAAGGTAGACTAGTTCTTCCTTCATGAATTCACACTTTTCCATGTTGATCAGCAACTTCTCCTCTTGTAACTTCCTTAGTACCATGTCAAGGTGCTTCAAATGTTCTTCTTTAGACCTCCTAAACACAAGGTGTCATCTAAATAAACTACAACAAACTTTCCAATGAAAGGTCTCAATACCTCATTCATAAGGCACATAAATGTACTAGGGGCATTTGATAACCCAAAGAGCATCACCAACCACTCATAAAGCCCTTCATTAGTCTTAAAATTTGTCTTCCATTCATCCCCCTCTTTGATCCTTATTTGATGGTACCCGCTCTTTAGATCAATCTTGGAAAATTAAGATGCTCCTAATAGACAATCCGTGAGGTCCTCCATTCTTGGCATCAGAAACCTATATCTGATTTTGATCCTATTAATGGCTCTTGAATCAGTGCAAAGCCTCCAATTCCCATCCTTCCTTGGTGCTAGGACAGTAGGAACAACACATGGGCTCAAACTCTTCCTCACTAGTCCTTTATCCATCAACTCTTACACTTGTCTTGCAATCTCCTCATTTTCAGTAGGTGTCATCTTGTATGTAGCCTTATTGGGCAATGTAGCCCCTGGAATAAGATCAATATGGTGGCTTATATCCCTAATGGGAGGTAGGGAACTAGATAGTTCATTCACCATTATGTCCTTGTACCTTTCCAACAACTCTTGGACTTCTTTTGGTGCATCTTCCTTCTTCTTTGTGGGAAGATCTGCTTCACTTTTTGGCTTCATAATCAGGAAGAATCCTCTTCCTCCTCCTTCTCACCATCATCAAATCACTAGGCCCTTCATGCTTTGCCTTGTCTTCTTCTAGTAGAGGTGAAAGGTTGTAAGTCTTCCCATCCTTCACAATGGAGTATGTGTTCTTCTCCCCATCATGCTTGGTCTTCCTATCAAACTGCCAAGGCCTACCAGAAATATATAGTTTAATACTTGTACTCAAAATTTTGTTCATTAGATCTCATACATTATAAGTCATGACGTGGATCACTATTGTAACTTTTTTGTGATTAAATAATTTGTTGTTTTATTTTTAGATGTTGGTTGTGGAAACACCTCCAATTATTACAAGGGCAATGGATATCAGTGTTTCATCCGCTATACAATCCTCCATGGCTCTGATAGAGGAGGTATGAGGAAAATTACTAAATTTCAACTTACATTCATTGTTATAGATGTTATTTCCAATGAAAAATCAAACCATTATTGATTCACAATTTAATTCATATTTGGATGGTTTATATAGGGCTTGAGCATGCCTGAGCATCGACATGCAAATATTTCCATTGTGGAGAGTGATCATGAGATGGCCGTAAGTGATTATTTTTTTAAATATATCATTTCTTATAATGTAATTTCTATATTTTAATGTCTTTACTTCTTATTGTAACAATTAAAACTTCACCAAGAGCTAAACTATAGGAGGAGCAACAGGAGCACTCCTCGAGCATAGCAAAAATGAGTGATAGACTTATCACCATCAGATTTCCAAACAAATTGAAATAATTTATTTTCAGAGCATGGAGAGAAATTAATTTTGATTCCGAAGCCCTTTGTTGTATGCCTAGACATGGCAATTTTGTACATATCTTGTATTGGATATAGTTGACATTGTATGCCTATATGGCATTCTCATAAGCCTATATGGCTATTTTGTAACTATATTTTATACTTATATCGACATATATTGACGTTTTTGTACATGGATATTTGGTTAATACAAATCTTTTTTATCAATGGTGTCCATATTTGCTCTTTTTGACAATGTCAAAAGCATGGCTGCATACAGATTAGGCAAAAGACTTTTCCTTTTACATTAGCAATGCATGGATGTTTCAAAAAGTATCCTTGATATTACAAAAAGATATGTGTTTATACCATAGCAACAAAAATATTTTGGGGAAAAAATTGGCAAACCAAAAGTATAAGATTTTTTGAAAAAATCGGGAAAAAGTCTAGAAAAAAAGGGAAAAAAATCAAATTTAAAAAAAAAAGTAAAAAAAGTAGAAGAGATAAAAAAAATTTAATTTTTTTTTAAAGGCATTTCCATAGCATAGAGATATAGAGAGCAAATAAAATAAAGAGTTTAACTAATAAATTGTAAAAAATAGATTTTTGTAGTTTATATTGATATCGTTGATTACATTGCATTGCACATATTTCAAACTCAAAGCATTGCTTCATATTGCATAACTAATAACTAGATGCTGACAGATGGCAAAATTTCAATTACAATATAGTTTTTACAAAGTCAACCTAAGCAATTATGCAATTACTTCACATTGCATAACTAATAACTAGGAGTAGCTCCCAATTGCATTTGCTTGTCATGGCATTCTATGAGACCACATTTCTTTGAGGCATTTTTTCAAACAATTCACTGCCTTGTCTATACTACCACATTTTTGATACATTTCTACCAAAACATTTTGTCAAATAATTTAGTGCCTTGTCTATCACAATGAGACCTCATTTCTTTGAGGCATTTTTTCAAAGAGTTCACTGCCTTGTCTATGCTAATACATTTTTCATACATGTTTATCAAAGCATTTTATCAAACAGTTCATTTCCTTGCTGATATGGCTAAAAGCCTAAAAAGGTGCTTTCAAACAAGCTATGGATTGTGATGGCATTCCATGACCATGAGACCACATTTCTTTAAGGAATTTTTTTAAATAGTTCACTGCCTTGTCTATGCTACCGCATTTTTCATACATGTTTACCAAAGCATTTTATCAAATACTTCACCTCCTTGATGCTATGGCTAAAAGCATAAAATAGGTGCTTCCAAACAAGCTATGGATGCTTCGAAAAAATCTATCAAAGCATAATAATAAGAAATAGCATAGAAAAGGTAGTGAACTGTTTGAATAAAAGCCTCAAAGAAATGTAGTCTCAATGGTGGTGGAATTCCATGACAATCTATAGCAATTTGTTTATCATGGCATTTGTCATTGCATTCCATCACCATGAGACCACATTTCTTTGAGGCATTTTTTCAAACAGTTCACTGCCTTGTCTATGCTACCACATTTTTCATACATGTTTACCAAATCATTTTATCAAATAGTTCACCTCCTTGCTGCTATGGCTAAAAAGCCTAAAATAGGTGCTTCAACAAGCTATGGATGCTTGGAAAATCTATCAAAGCATAATAATAAGCAATATATAGACAAGGCAACAAACTCTTTGAAAAAACCTAAAAAGAAATGTGGTCTCAATGGTGGTGGAATGCCAGACAATCCATAGTTTTCTTTTCATGGCATTATCATGCCATTCCATCACCATGAAACTACATTTCTTTGAGGCATTTTCAAATAGTTCATTGCCTTGTCTATGCTACCACATTTTTCATACATGTCTACCAAAGCATTTTATCAAACAATTCAATACCTTGCTACTATGGCTAAAAGCCTAAAAAAAGTACTTTCGAACAAGCTATGGATGCTTGGAAAAATATATCAAAGCATGATAGTAAGCAACAAGCTATGGTCTCATGGTTTTTTCACCAAAATCGTGTGATTTTATTCACATTTTTGCAGGTTATAAACACTTTTTTTTGCCAATTTTGTTGTTTATATGATGATATGTGATATTCTAATTCTAATTCATGCTTCTAGGTTGCATATATATATATATATATATATATATATATATATATATATATATATATATATATATATATTTTTACATATTTTTGTACTAACGAACCCAAAACAAACTGAACCCCCCTCAAATTTTTTTTAGCCAAACCGGTGAACCGAACCCTCAAACCTGAACCTCAAAACCTATTCCAACACTCTTCATTTTTCCTGCACAAACTTAATTGACCACCAAATTGTGTTGCCCCTTGACTTTACCCACGTTTACTCCCTCAAACCTCTCTTTTTCATTCAAAACCCCTATTTTCCCAACTAGGGCATGTCATGCCATAACATACTTTTGACCTCCCCTATCCTTGCAGACCTTTTGAACATATCAAAATCCACAATCTAACCCTATTTCCAACCTATTCTAACTTATTTTCAAGCAATTTCTTCTTTTCACCTCTTCTAGCCTTGCTTTTAAGGGGCCTCAATTTTGAATTTTCAATAGGGGCAACATTAGTAATTTCTTCCAATGCCCTTACTAATGCTATTTTCTTATTCCTACTCACTATCCTACTTACATCAGACCCATATCACCGAGACACAGCCTGAACAATAGGTGGAATGGCCTATTTCAACATACTACACTCAAACCCTAAGGAATCGATCCGGTGTAACGTAGCTCAGAGTGATCCGCGTGTTTGGGTGAGAAAGAGGACCATTCCTAGTGTGAACATGCCTATTCGGACGCATTGGAACAGTCCATTTGGTCACACGAGTTGCAGAATGAAAGTTGCACCACTTTGCTACTTTCCGCTGCTTTCATTTGACACTTTTTCCATCAACTAAAATTTGGACACCATGGGAAAACCACTCCAAAATAACGAAAACTGAGAGAGGTTATTTTAGAGGGGCCCAACATGATCCCATGGGATTAGATGAAAAATTTCTAAGCATCACAGTGTTCGAGTAACCTCATGCTAAAGTTTGTAGCCATTTTTCCCTTTGGACCCTTAAGGGATCGATCTGGTTGAACATAGCTTAGAGCGATTCCGTGTGTTTGGGTGTGAAAGAGGACCATTTCTAATGTAAACATGCCTATTCAAATGTGCTGGAATAGTTTGTTTGGTCACACGAGTTGCAGAATAAAAGTTGCACCACTTTGCAACTTTCCACTACTTCCATTTGACACTTTTTTGATCAACTGAAAATTTGACACCACAGGAAAAACCACTTCGATATAATAAAAAACTGAGAGAGGTTATTGTATAGGGGCCCAACATGATCCCATAAGATTAGATGAGAAGTTTCTAAGCATCATGGTGTCTGAGTAACCTCATGCTGAAGTTTGCAGCCATTTTGCCCTTTGGACCCTTAAGGGATCGATCCAGTTGAACATAGTTCAGAGCGATTCCGCATGTTTGGGTGTGAAAGAGGACCATGCCTAGTGTAAACATGCATATTCAGATGTTTTGGAATAGTTTTTTTGGTCACACAAGTTGCAGAATGAAAGTTGCACCACTTTGCAACTTTTCACTACTTCCATTTGACACTTTTTTCATCAATTGAAAACTAGACACCACGGGAAAACCATTCCGAGATAACAAAAACTAAGATAGGTTATTGTAGAGGGGCCCAATGTGATCCCATTAGATTAGACAAAAAGTTTCTAAGCATCACGGTGTCCAAGTAAGATCATGTTGAAGTTTGTAGCCATTTTTCCCTTTGGATCCTTAAGGGATTGATCCGGTTGAACATAATTCTGCATGTTTGGGTGTGAAAGAGGACCATGCCTAGTGTAAACATGCCTATTCAGATGCATTGGAATAGTCTGTTTGGTCACACGAGTTGTAAAACGAAAGTTGCACCACTTTGCAACATTCCACTGCTTCCATTTAACACTTTTTTCATCAACTGAAAATTGGACACCATGGGAAAACCACTCTGAGATAACAAAAACTGAGAGGTTATTGTAGAGGGGCCCAACATGATCCCATCGGATTAGATGAGAAGTTTCTAAGCATCAGGGTGTCTGAGTAACCTCATGCTGAAGTTTGCAGCCATTTTTCCCTTTGGACCCTTAAGGGATCGATCCGATTGAATGTAGCTCAGAGCGATTCCGCATGTTTGGGTGTGAAAGAGGACCATGCCTAGCATAAAATTTCCTATTCAGATGCATTGGAATAGTCTGTTTGGTCACACGAGCTGCAGAATGAAAGTTGCACCACTTTGCAACTTTCCACTACTTCCATTTGACACTTTTTTCATCAACTAAAAACTGGACACCACAGAAAAACCACTCCGAGATAACAAAAATTGAGAGAGTTTATTGTAGAGGGGACCAACGTAATGTCATAAGATTAGATGAGAATTTTCTAAGCGCCATGGTGTCCGAGTAAACTCATGCTGAAGTTTGCAGCCATTTTTTCCTTTGGACCCTTAAGGGATCGATCTGGTTGAACGTAGCTCAGAGCGATTCCGTGTGTTTGGGTGCGAAAAAGGACCATGCCTAGCATAAAAATGTCATTTCAGATGTGTTGGAATAGTTCGTTTGGTCACAGCAGTTGCAGAACGAAAGTTGCACCACTTTGCAACTTTCCACTGCTTCCATTTGACACTTTTTTCATCAACTGAAAACTAGACACCACAAGAAAACCACTCTGAGATAATGAAAACTGAGAGAGATTATTGTAGAGGGGCCCAACATGATCCCATCGGATTAGATGAGAAGGTTCTAAGCATCACGGTGTTTGAGTAACCTCATGTTGAAGTTTACAACCATTTTTCCCTTTAGACCCTTAAGGGATCGATCCGGTTGAACAAAGGGCCTATACTCTAAACTTATCCAAACCTTACCAACTCTTGGGGAAGCAATTCTAAGGTGTCAAAACTTCAAAATCCACAATTAGATCTTAGTTATACCACCATACAATGGGTAAACCACAAAACCCTCTATTGTAGCCTAAACCTTAGGGGTTTATTGAAAATGATACTTACAAAGTTAACCATAACCTAAAAATTACTCAAAAAAGTTTGTGATACCCTACACAAGCTCAAACAATCATAAAATAACACTTCCCTATACAAAAACAAAATTTAACTCTTCAAAACCACCATTTTTCTTAAAGAAAACTCACTTTTACACACATGGGTTTCACACCCATCTCACTTTCAAACCCCCCCAACACTAACACATCATTCCCACACCTTAATAATGTTAGTACAGACCTATTCCTCAAGTTATAGAGGCTACAGAAAGAGGAATGGGTCAAAAAGCTATTTTTATTGACTGAAAACCTTCAAATGTACAAGTTCTGGCTAGTTTTAGTAAATTGATGATATTCTCCTCCTTATTTTCCTTGATGAACAAAACATATTGAATGGTGCTCCTACACCAATCATACATTGACCTTATTTTTGCTCCTAAATTTTGGACCACAGCCATTACCTCCACATAAAACTCAGCATCCTTGGTCTTCTTGGTTCCCATGCCTTGATATGGTTAAGCAAATGAAAATGAAGCAAAGTAATCATCTCCTTCTCCACTGGCTGGAAGAATTCATGCTTAATGTTTTGATACATGATATCACCTCTCTCATCTACTCTCATGGTTGAATACCGAAATCTAGTATGGTGGGCCTCCAGAGTTCCAGTCATCTTTCTTCCTCTTCCACCAAATGCTGGCCCGATCCACACATCTGCTAGCCTAATTGACTTCAAGCTTTTTAAAGATGAAGTTTCTCCTGAGTCACCAGTGTTTCTCTATTTTCCTTTTCAGACTCTTTCATTGCTACATATCATCTTTGGGATTTAATCATTTGTACCACATGTGGTTGATGTTCTTTGAATCCTTACATCTAAAGGAAATTTCATCAACATAAATACTCTCTCAAGGTTAACAATCATACGTTGACCTTCTTTCCCATCTTAAAGTTTGGACCACATCCATTACCTCCACATAAAACTCGACATCCTTGGTCTCTTGGTTCCCACACCTTGATATGGTTATGTACATGAAAATGAAGCAAAGTAATCACCTCCTTCTCCGCTGGCTAGAAGAATGCATGCTTAATGCTTTGATACATGATATCAACTCTCTCTTCTGCTCTCATGGTTGAATATCAAAATCCACTATGGTGGGCTTCCAGAGTTCCAGTCATTTTTCTTCCTCTTCCACCAAATGTTGGCCTAATCCACACATCTTCCAGCCTAATTGGCTTTGTTTTTCGAAAGCTGATTTCTCCTGAGTCACCAATGTAGCTCTCTCTGCCTTTTCAAACTCTTTCATTGCTACAAATCATCTTTGGGATTTAATCATCTGTACCACATGGTTGATGTGCTTTGAATCATCAATAATAGTCTTCAAAATTGGCTGCTAGTACAAGTTCATTTTGCTTTCATAATACTTTATAACCATAGAGTTCAGCCATTCCTTGATGCCATCAAGTGAAGATTGAGGAATGGCATCAATGCAGAGTACATCCCACTTGAAGTCTTTGAAAGCAATAGCCATATCAAATTCCTTTTGCCCAAGTCCTACTCTCTCAAGGTTAACAATCTCAATCTCACTAATAGCGATTACTACTAAGAAAGGTAATTCCACCAACACTACCAAACTATTTACCATAAGAATAATAAAATAAGAGGCTTTGAAATGAACTCCATGAAAACAAAGCTCTCTAAATGGTACATATCAAAGTCTAGTTCAGAATCTTTTAGATGAGGCTGCTCCCATAGCTCTCTTACTCGCTTGACAAAACCTTGAAACTCTGTATTGATTTTATTTTTCTTGTCCCTCTCTTGTTGTTCTTCCTTAATTTCATCAAGATCATACATTTACCTTCTTGACCCTCCTAAATTTTGGACCACATCCATTACCTCCACATAAAATTGGACATATTTGGTCTTCTTGGTTCTCATGCCTTGATATGCTTATGCAAATGAAAATGAAGCAAAGTAATCATTGTCTTCTTCGTTGGTTGGAATAATGCATTCTTAATGTTTTGATACATGATATCAAATATCTCTTCTACTCTCATGGTTTAATACCAAAATCTAGTATGGTTGGCCTCTAGAGTTCCAGTCATCTTTCTTCCTCTTCCACCAAATGCTAGCCTGATCCAGACGTCTTCCAACCTAATTGACTTTGTTTTTGAAAGATGAATGGTGCAGGAGCACCCACACCTCACCCTCAATTTGTGATTGTTTGATGGTAAATTGGGAGGACAGTTGGTAAATGTTAGTATGTTGAGGTCTTTTTGTCTTGAATAAGGTCTAATAGACCAATCTTTTATGTACTTTGGGAATTAGTAGGTTAGGGTGGACAAATGTGCAAAAGCACTCTTGAATTAAATAATTGTTGATATTGCCATAAAGGAAAATTATGTAAAAAGTAGGTGGGAATGTAGAGAAAGAGTCTAAAAGTCATGTTATAAGGGTTTCTAAGTGGTCCTAGGCCTTTAGAATATTAAATTTGCATGATAAAGCTTAGTAAGCAAAACCATTCTTAAATAATAAATACTAGTATTTCTAGGCTTAATAAGGGTTTGGTGGTTCAAAGGTGGTTATGGGAATTGAAGGGAGATGATTCTCATTTCAAATGTATTAAAAACATCATTCAAGCCTAAATGGGGGTTCAATCAATAGATTTTTTGAAGATTGGTGCTCTTCACAATGCCTAAAACTGTGGAATTTCAACTTTTTTTTTGAGTTTTCAGTTTCTTTTCTCTGTGTACGGCCTAGTACATGCCTCTTATGAAAATAAATTCATGAAACATTGTGGTGGAGATATTAACCTAGATTTCAATTTATTTTGATACACCTTTGGTTGTTTAGGTGAAAGGAAAATCCATTTTTCTTTATTCTGCCTGTACAAACCAGCAGGGTCTGAGTTTACTTTATTTTTTGTGATGGAGCCCTTCGTCCTACTGTGGTAAATTGTGACTCATAGAAAAGGTTTACAATGTGTTTCTTTCAAGTTTCCTTAACTCTTTTAATAATGGTAAGGCGTTTATAGGGCTGGTGATGTTGTTTTAGGTTGAGAATGTGAGATTTTGGCTTGAAATGGAGGAACCAAAGTGGTGTTTTTGAGATCTACTAAGTCTAAAGGCTACGTGAAGGTTTATTATGTTTTTGCATACCCTAAAAAACTTTTTTGATGCTTTGGTGAGGTTTGGAAGGCCTTGGAGTTGTGAGATGCTAAAAACCCTACATATTTGTTAGAAAATTGAGGGTTTTAATCAATTATGGCTTAGAGGTTGAGTGCTTTTCTTAAACCTGTGGAATTGGGAGTTTTGTTACCCATTTGATGACTTTCCAAGAGCTTATGGGGTTAGAAGAAGTTTAAAGAGTAGTTTGTTTGTAAAACAAGGCTAATTTTGTAGCCTTTTTACAGGGCAGTTTGAAGGATCTCCAAGAAATTGCAAAGAAACCTTGTATGTTTGGCTTGGGAATGGTGTTGGGGGTTTGAGTAGATTCTATATTGATGATGAGATGGTCCTTGAAAGGAATTCTCTAAAATTTAAGCCAAATTGTTGAGTTTTGAAGCCTTTTTGTTGGTGGTTGTTCCAAGATGGCCAAATGAGATAACAGAGGTTGTTGATTTACTAAAATCTGATTTGTTTGAGTCTTCTCCACCTTGACTCTACATCACTAAAGTTTCTCCTGAGTCACCAGTGTAGCTCTTTCTGCCTTTTCAGGCTCTTTCATTACTATAGATCATCTCTCGGATTTAATCATTTGTACCATATGGTTGATGTGCTTTGAATCCTTACATCTAAAGGAAATTTCATCAACATAAATACTGCTACTAATAGTACATTTACAACCATATTCAAATATTTTCCTTTAAAAGGCTACAAATTGAAATATTGACTTAAATAGCCTTCAAGAGGCTTTAAATAGTCTTTACAAATGATTCTATGTATCTTTTGAATCATGCCAAACTGTTCTTTTTGTAACTAGCATGACTTATCACATTATAAATCAATTGTGGATGTGTTATGACCTTATTCAATTGAAATAACTCATAACACAAAACTAACTTAAAAGATTTATGTGAACCAAATTTTCTCAATAACCTTGGTGCCCCTACACCAAATTTCATTATTTCAGTAAATGTCATTACAAGTAAATCTCATTACAATGCCTTAGGTACTCTGTTCTCATAGATATTTTACAATGTCACTCATACATTCGAGATTCTCTTATAATGTCTACATCATAGGTTCTCATTTAGAGGTTAACTTCAAATGAGAAACTTGAGATTCCCTCACAAAGCTTCACACACTCTTTTATAATGGCTTGAAATCAAAATTGAGATTTGTCAAGATCATCAAAATAAGGATGTTGCATTGCTTTTGGCTGAGATTCTCTTGATGGCTCAAAATCAGCATTTTTTGCAAGGAGAGACCAATCAATTTTTACTAGTTTAGTTACAGATAGGCAAAGTAAAACAATAGAAAGAAACAAGTCATGTCCAAAATGGAAATGAAATGAAAATAGATGGAAGGAACTTACAGATAGGCATGGTAGTCTCTCAACTTAGTCACTCCTACTCATACATCTTCACTGCGAGTTCCAAGATACCTATTGCACACAACACCTCTCATGAATCTAGAATATCTTGAAATTTGAGATGCTCCTATAATGTCTACATCATAGGTGCTCATGATAAGGTTAACTTCAAATGAATAACTTGAAATTCCCTCACCAAGCCTCACACACACTTTTGTAATGGCTGAAAATTATAATTGAGATTTGGCTTCATAATCAAAATAGGGATGTTGCATTGCTTTTATGCCTGAGATTCTCTTGGATGGCTCATAAATCTGCATTTTTTGCAAGGGGACACCATTCAATGTTTATCGGGTTACTTACCGATATGCAAAGTAAAATAAGACATGATAGCATTGGAATCAAACAAATTAACATGGATACAAGTATAAATTAATAAGAACCATTGTGCATATACTTACAAATTAATCCAATGAACCATCTGGATCTGCTCTACTCTTTATTGTGTCAAGTATTGCCTCATGGTCAGACTCACGGACCTTCCACAAGGTCCTGTTCAAAGGTCTACCCCCATATTTTCTCAAACATTGGATGCCACAACAAGGTTCGAGTAATGAAGAATCTTACGATGCGTGTTAAAGTCCTCAAACAACCAATGTTTAACACTCTTATGTGGGTACCTTCTAAGCCACATTCCAGTAACAACAACTGAGCCTGTAGGGTATTCGATGTTTTCTCCATCTATAACTGGGGCTTCCAATTTCTTTTTTGGCCTCAACACAATGACACAAGTAATAGTCTATTCCCTCTTCATTTTCTTCATCTGCAATAACTGCATAAACATGCCTTGCATTGATATGTGCATAAAATCACTCAAAATTAGTCAACATTATGAATACAATACAAAGTAAGATAACAATATGGAATTTGAAAAACTAAGCAAGTAGATATGTTACCTGGTTGAACTAGATCTGATACATGGTCAAAGTCGACCGATGATTCCATTTGTGTTAGTTCCAATGCCGTCGGAGGGCGATATGTGTGAAGTGGGGTAAGATAACTTGTCAACCATTTGTCAACCCACTCCCCTGACTCACAATCATTCCAATCTTGTATTGTACTTGAAGAACAAAATCATGCCATCTAACGTGTATCAATACTCCATGAACCTGCATTTGAGCTAAGGAAAGAGTGTAGCTCACTCGATCCTATTAGTGTACAAAAATCCTCATATGTTGCAATGTTAGTATCATCCATGAACCAAAAAAATCTACGAACTGAAGACATACCTTCATTACCTAGACACATTGAAGCATTACACCACTCGAAGATTGAACTTGCATCTGTCAACTTTGCACTATCTTTATACTTTAACTCTTCTCGTGCTAATTCTCTTTTCACACATGCTCCTACACCATCATGCTCCCCCTTTCCATGCCCAACCTCAGAAAAGTTCCACATATCCTGAACACCTGTAGTGAGATGCATCCTGCACAACCAGTAGAACATGTGTGTGTTCTTGAACTGTGCCGCACAGTTATCCAACCATATTATATGCCGACTGTATGCTATGCCCCTCTAAGCCAAATCACTATAGAACATCTGGAAGCAACCTTGCACAAACTCTAGAGAATGTGTGCAATCATCACTAATATAAAAGTGATGCTCCCTCAATACCTTCCTTTGGTCCTTTGTATTATCAGCTGCATGAATGAATGCTATGTGCACAAATATCAAAACCTATGTGGAGTTGTAATATTGTGACTGCACCTCACACTGTGGCTGTAGAGTGTAGTTCTCTTTGAATTCAACCACTAATACTATGCTGCCAATTGGAAAGGTGTCCTCGCATAGCTTGAATTGTGTGTCTAGCCATTAGGCTCTATTTGTATGCCTTCCATACTCATACACAAGATTCTCACGAAACATGGACATAAACTGATACACTGGAATCTTCTCAATAACCAAATCACACCTTTTTGCTTGAGACCCATCTTTTGTAGTGTATGCCACTGTTTTATACTTCCCAAAATCTACTTGTTTATGGCCCACCTCATCTGTGCTTTCCATATGTTGACATATTGGCATTCATTGCAAGCCACCACAACGCTCGCATGAACCATCCAAGCATGTTGTCATGTAGAATATTTGGACATCATCTATTTGACATAAATTTTTTGATAAGAACTCTCTTGAAGATTTTGGTGGGGCTTCTATGCCACAATCCTTCAAAACATCATTAGTATGCAAATATAAACATATAGAATGATAAACATCATAATGGTTATCAAATTCAATATGTAGTCTACAACAACAAGTAGTGTTTGTGTGATTTATCTTGACATTAAAAGGTTTAATCATTTCAAAAAATCTTTGACAAATACTACTTTGAGGATAAGCATTTTGAAATTTATGAAGAAATTGGGTTTGAGTCGTATCCAAAAAATTCTTTAGATGTGGTTCATGGTTCTGACTACTGATTCTCCTTCTTATGACATCCCTTTGATTCAAAGATGGCCTTGTATTATTCTTCCAATAATATTCAATTAGTGTTCTCAATGCTTCAACAACTTTTCTATCTTTATGTGGCAGTCTTCCCGAGAATGCCCATAATTCATTTGAATCGGTGCCCTCAATTCTTTGCCGCCTTTGAATGACTTTTGATAAAGTTTTTCTACTAATTCCCATTTTTTCACTTGTGTTTTTAATGAGGGGTCACCTTAGAATAGTGGTTTACACTTTCTAAGAGGAAGGAAAATTTGGCTTTTTCCCATTCCTCAAATCAAAGGGGTTCGGCCGAACCATATGGTTCTACCGAACCATTTGATTGGTTCGGCTGAACCAATCAACGCCCCAATTAAAAAATAATATTGAAGTGGGTTCGGCCGAACCTGGGTTCGACTGAACCCCTTCAATATGACTAAAACAAAAAAAAGGTTTCATTTTCACACATTTACTGTGTTTTTTACCAGTCACTGTCTCCCTGGTGCGCGCGACGAATAGAATCTGTGACGACGACCCAACAAAGTTTCTCTCACCGGCGAAAGCAAATTTCGGTTCCTCTCTTCAAAGTTCATCATTCCAATTCGCATATCGACCACTATTGAGAACAAGGTATTTAAATTTTGATTTTTTTAGAGTTCAAAATGCATGTATTTGTTTAATTTCGAAACCCTATATGCAATTTTTTTTAAATTTGTTGAATTCAAATTGCACTTGTTTGAAAGTTTTTAAATCATTTTCAATATAGTATTTTGCTTCCCCATTTTGCATAATCCAAGGGTTTGAGTAAGGAAAAATGAGTTTCCTCCCAAAGTTAGTGCAAAAAAACATTATAATGGCTCTCAACATAGTCTAAAAAATGGAGATAAATAAATTCCTAAAGACTAGAAGTGTAGGGGTCAAGGTCACAAAATAATTTTAAAACTACAAATTTAGGGTCAAACTTGTAGATGAAAATGTAAATTTCATACATGTAGGAGTGAACCATGAAAGTCATAGCTTGGTTTGTTAAGGTGTCATAATATTAAATCTTATAAAAAATCAAGAATCATATCATTGATTATGTACATTACAATAAAATATCTCCATATAACAAATGAAGCTAAAAACCCTAACCTTCTTTGTCAATTCTATAGTGTGCTTGCTACATGAGTAATTTTTTTTATGAAAACCATGTTTAGGAATGAAAATATCCAATCCCTTATGCTTCTAAACTAAAGTTTGCAATGCTTATGGTTCTTTTGGCCTTATAGATTCTTGAATCATTTTATAATATAAAACCTACATATAACCTACTTTGGCTCTAATAATTGGAAACCCTTTAGGAATTCTAAATTGTTGCATCTTTTCTTGATTTTCCCACCATTGTTATTCCTTTTGAAATTTTTACAAATTAGGCAAAGAATCCTTGCACTTATATAGAGGATCCTTATGTATGTTATTAAAATTATTTAAGGTTAAATGACTTAATCTAAAATAAAGGCATATATGGATCTCTTGCAATTGTAACCTCTTTACTAGTGTTCAAACATATTTGATACCTTAATGGCATGACATAGATGATGTTGCTTGATATTGCTTTATCCATGGATACCCAAATAAAATATGAGATACATCTAAAGAAGAAAGAATATGACATAGAATAAGAACTTCCCTCATCTTTTAGACAAAAAAATTAAGGTAAAATAACGTATCCTATAGTTTCAATCAACATATCATTATCAATTTTAAATAAACCCTCAAATATGCATATGCTTGTTGATAAAATGATGATAAAACAAAAATTATTCAATGCATACATTTTATTGGTGAGTAAGATCAATAAACACACCCTTACATGGTTCATGATCCACACAAAACCAAATGACCATTATAATTATTTGGTAATATCTCACAATGTGAAAAGGTGTCAAAAAAATTAGCATACCTAAATCGTAAATTGACTTGTCATAAAGTGGGTGGGTAGCTTAGTGGTGGAGATTTGCATCCTAACTAGTTCGTGGAAATTTCAACATGGTATTAGAGCCAAGCTAGGTGCATTTGACACCTATGTTGTGGCTCAAGGGAGTGTGTTGGAGAAATGATACACACCTAAGCCATAAAAAGACTCATCACAATGTGAGCCATTAGCTCAATAGTAGAGCATCCTAACACCAAATGGAAGGTCCTAAGTTTGAATACTGGTTAGTCCATAGAAATTTCTATAAAATTCAATCACTAGTACATAAGAAGAAGAATAAGTACCCTTATAATTTTTATTAATACCAACAAATTATCATTCCTCACATACATAGGTGAATCAATGATTTCAAGCTCGTCAACATGTATATGTACCTCAATCATGACCCAAACCATTTTATTAGATTTATTTGAGTGTAAAATATTTAAATTTTTTCATTAGGAGGGAATAATTGAAGAGTTGACCCCACAATATTAACCCCCTCAACCCTAATTTTTTTTGTCAATCAAATCCTTAATCAATTATTCCTTAATCCCATAAAATGTTGAGAGTATAATTACAATTAACTCTACAATTTAATAACAAAATTCTTTCTCATTGCTTATCTTTTTTGGGAATAACTTTGGAATTTATCTAATGGCCTAATAGGAGAGTGTAATCATGCAAGCTAGTAAGTAAATTTTGAGCACATTTTACAAAGGAAAAGTTGGAGCTTTAGAGTCATAATATTAGAAACATTTATAATGTATAGTTTGTACAATGGTCATTTCCATTATTTTTACTATCCTTTTGGAAATAATTTTTCTTTTCAAATTTACAAGGGTAGGATGATGTAGATGAAGCATTAGAAGATCCATAATTAAGTGCGGTAGCCTCTAACAACTTTAGTTCTTAAGATTCATCTCACTTGCACATGCAAATGTTAAGAATGTATGTACTTTGTAGATCCTTGTTTCACAGTCAAAAATCTAAAATAATAGAAACTTCAATCTAACATTCCCAATATTTGCATTAGCCAATTTCAATATTAAAAAATAGACCCAAATGGAAGATAATATTTTAAATTTCATGGGAAGAACTTAACCAATAACTTATCATCATACACAAAATCCAAATATGTAGCACTAAAGAGCCTTGAATGTGTCATGGGATCTCCTTTAACATTGTGCATCTCAAATCTAGGATCCAAAAATCCAACAAAAAATCCAGATATGTAAAATTTTCAATAGAAATTGAATTGTGTTTGATTTTTATATGTATGTCTTTTTTGTTTCCATTAGGTAAGGAATCAACATTACTTTCATCTCAACAGCCTTTAAACATTAATGTCAAGGAGTAGATAGAGGCACACAAAAGTTTAAGGACATGAATAGAAATTAGCAAGATGAAAATGGAAGGTGAATTGTATAAATTTGTCGTGACATAATAAATGAGTGTGGAGTGACAAAGACTTGCATAGGAATATCATAGTGAGGGGAACATGGGAAGTGTAAACAAAACTAATGGGAACTAATGTGGAGACAAGAGAACTATGTGCATCATAATAAGTAAGCATGAGATGAGATCTAGGAAAAAGGAGAGGATAAATTTGGGGAGATTTGGTGGAAGGAGAAATAAATTGCATAAGATAGATAGGAGTAAAAAAATAAGGAGGAATACATGAAGAAGCTTGGGATGGAGGGAAAATGGCACATCACTCAAAGGGATTGTTTAGCTTATCCTTTTACCTATTTAACTTTAAGTACTTTCTTTCCACATGGCTTATTAATCAACATAGTATATGAAGGAGATCAATCATTGTACTAGGATTAATATTACCAGCCAAATTTGCAAGATCCAAAGAAAGGTTGTGTGCATCAAAGCTATATCTTGATTACCATTTTCTCAACAAGGGCCTCATGGTCAAATGATTCTTCTCCATTATGATAAATTTAGTATCATGCATATTCCCAATCATACCAATTTTAGCTTGATTCACAACCATGGTTGGATTGAACTATGACTTCTTATAGTTAGGAAAAGAGGATGATTTTGGTATTAGAAGGAAATAAGGATTGAAAAATGTTTAGATTTGATTAAGAAATTAGACAATGAGAAAGCACTTAAATCTAAAAACTAAATAAGATTCAAGAAAACCTTTAAACTACTTGAGTATCAAAGAATGATTTACATAATAAAAAGTTGAAAATCTACAAATAGAAATACCAAGTTACAAAAACAAGAATAATCGTTATGGTAATAGAAAGAGAAAATGCTTCCTCTTAAAAAACATAACATTAAGTACCAAAACATGATTCAAGTACCAACACATTCAAGTACCAAAACATTAAGTATGATGATTGGGATGAGAGGATCAACTTGGGGAGGATTATTATAATATCATTAGTTGGAACTTTTTAATTTCATCTCTTTGTGTTCCGTGTTGTTTTTAATGTTTTTAATTAGAGTGCAGATGATGTTAATATACATTTAATGATGCATTTTGAAATTTATTTAGTAAAGGTCTCATTTTGTACATCTTTAGTAATTGCATAAAAATTTGGAATATTTTGGTTAATACATCTTATTGGAAAACCATTCATTGAAAATTTTTGAAGCCCACAACTGAATGGTTTCTGATGACCTCTTGCCTTCAAAAATTTCTATTATGCTCATCAATTTCAAACCATTTTTGGGTTCTTGAATGTTTTTAAATTTTAACAAACTCATTACAAAAAGATGGATTTTGAATTTCTTTTTCTTTTTCACATTTAGGTTCTCTCTTCTTATGTAATTTGGAGACACATTGAATTTCATTGGTTCATGTGAGATATTTATAACAAGTATGCAATAAAGTCAAACTTTATTAGATTTGATTCAAGTAATATGACACATTTATTTTGCTTTCCAATCTATAATTTTTTTATGTTCTCAAGGCTATATAATTGAAGTTCATTTATACAACGAACTATTAGATTACAACATTTTATCCCCAATTATTTTCTAAAACTGATTTTTATACTTTTAATCTTTGTATTCTTATTCTTTTCTTTCATCATTCATTTAAAAATTTGAACCATTTAAGGATGTTATGTTATAGATTATAGTTGTCTTCCACCTTTTTAAATCAAGTTAATAGTATGAAAATATTATTGATGAGTAGATGAATTCAAATTACAAGTTCTATTTTAGATTTGTATTCTTTTATCTAGATATATTATTTACCAAAGTCTCATTTTTTTTTAGGTGTACTGTATATATATAACATGGAAAATGTAGATCATGTTCCACCTATGCTAGAATCTTTGTTTGCAAATACTAGTAATGAGATAAAAAAAATTAAGAGATTCATTAGCACAGGGTGCAAACACAGGGATATATAGTGAACCATGCATGTTAATATTGCATAGTCTAGAAAAACTAAAAGATGAACTTGAGAGGACTAGTACATATTCCCCAGACAGAGTGACTGCTATTCTTTCCCGCATGCGGGAAGAAGTACATGGTGACGTTCCCCTTAAACAAATACAAGATAGTGTCACCAAAGAAATGATAAAAGCCACTTATTTTCCATTTTATCAAAATGTGCGTAAGGTTAGGGGATACCAGGTCACTAGATGTGTTGATCATGCTATGGCCTCATTGATCTACCCATGATTTCTAGCAGCACATGGTATATACCCAAACAATGA
>VDFB02137630.1:0-29843 GCA_007258455.2 Sequoia sempervirens
CTTACCATGTGTGCACCCACATGTTCCTATTATTTAGGAATAACTAAAAATGCCAATTTCATGAATTATTTCATGCAAATAATTAATCTCATCCTAATCTTAGTGTTGTTGAACACATTCCAAGAACTTAGGAGATACATGAAATAATTAATGTTTAGGATTTGCAATTAAATGGCATCCCATTTCCAACATTCTCCCACTTGGCATTATACATTGCAATTATTCTTATAAACAAGGAATAATAAGAGCAAAATTGCAAGACTCAGGCCAGGGCCTTTTTGCATAACTAATAAAACCATGCTAACTTCAAATACCTTTTGCATAATCAGCAAACTTCAAGCAAATGGAATAAAACCAAGAGAACTTATCTGTATGGTTTCATAAGATAATCTGTAACATTAATTAAAGTGTTAACTTTCTCAATTAATACCTTCCCATTATCTACCAAACCATTACCTTTCCCAAGCCTTTGTATCCAAACCACCTCTTTAGAGGCATGCTAAACCACCGAGTGTGTTGAATTCACATTCAACCAAGGTGTAGGCTCCTCGGTCTTTTCTATTGAAAAAAAATTCTTACAAGTAACCATTCCAACAAATGTCTCTTACCATAAGAGAACTCCAGCCTCACCTATTTCTCCAAGTATCCATGAGGACCTGTAACCAACCAATCCATGCCAAACTCCAAATGCAACACAACACTTTCATGAAGTAATCAAGCAAATGATTAATGTACCCAAAACTTAAGAGAACTACACAAGATCATTGTCAAAGCTCCAATCATGAATCGGGAACATAAACATGACATCCATGATCTAGCCAAACCATCTCCTCTTAGGAGATCACATGCACCATAACATACTTATACATCCTAGTCTCAAGAGAACCATGTAATATGCCAAACTCTAAACTAGTATCAAGAGTATAACATGACATCATAACAAATACACTCTAAACCAAGAACAAACCATATCCCCAATCACATGAATATAACCTTACCAATGATGCATCCAAGTCACTGCCAACAACTCCCACTGAACCGTTGTACCGAGTCACACATGGCATCGTGACTACCATCTTCTTCATGAAGATCACTAAATCCTACCAAAGCTCCCACTGAACCATGATACCGAGCTATACATGGAAACAAGATAAACATCAAACCATTACTATCAAAAGCATATGGAATTTCAGATATTTCCTCATGATCATAATTATCATAACATGTATTATGCCACAACTCTAAACCACTAATCAAGAGTATACCATGACATAATAACAAAACCATCCTACAACCAAGGATCCACATCATTGCCAAATGCTCCCATTGAACCGTGATACTGAGCAATCCCATGGCATCATGATGCACATAATCAAAACCCCATTTCTGTCATAAGCTCACACCAAACCTGTGAATCCAAGCTCTCAATGACCTCTGTAACAAACTTTTTTTTTTTTTCAAAATCAGCAATAGCAAAAATAATAAAAGCTCCCACTAAGCCCAAAAAACCTCCAATCTTTTAAGAGAAAGGCGTCCCAATACTCTACCCAACCTCAGCTCTGATACCAAATGTTGGATAATGAGGTGTTTTCTTAGCTTAATACTCTGTAAAACTTTAATATTGCTGATCTAAATAAACTTTTTCTTTGTTACATATATTCTTTGTGGGTGATTATCTTGATTAATCAATTTTACTGTTGTAGAATGTAGACAAAAGTTGACAGAAGAACTGGACAGGATATTAGAAAGATTACAGACCAATAGTGGAAAACCCTTTGGAAAAATTCCACCAAGAATTATTCTATTATTCAATCTTTGAATTACAATAGCTTCAATTCTTGCTTGAGAATGCTTCTTTTGTCTTTACCAATCTTCTTCACAACCTAAAATAAAAAACTCTCACAACTCTATTCAACTTGCTTGAGATATATAGGCTTTAATCAGCTTTGTAAACTCAACATGAGTTACAATTACAATTCTCAAGCCCTATCCCTACAAGGTACACCATATCTCATGCAAATAGGGTTATCTTGTGAATAATAGTAATGTCTGCTAAAACGTAGCCCGTCCATTTGAAGTCCCCAAGCTGATCCCTGACTCATCCTTCACTTTGGTGATAATTCTAAAGCTCTTCCTCAAAGTTGGCACCCATAAGTAATCCTACTTAACTGAGCCTTCAAAAATATCTTATCATGCAAGAGAGGTAAATCCAAGAAAGCATCTTGGGCACCCAAGTTGGCTCCAAGTGATTTCTAGTTAACTGAAACATTTACTCAACACCATTCATACAAGAATGGTCATCCCTGCACAGGTAGTCCACATTTATCTATCATACAACTCAAGTTAGTAGCCATGCATTCCAAGTTAACTAAAAACTAACCACGCCTCAAAATAACCAATATACATGCAACGCATGCACTTGCATGCAAGCGAAGATAAGCGAGAACTAAGTAGTGAACTTCAAGAATGCAAACTTCAAATCCTAACTCCTAGGATCTTTTCATGCATTCAGAAGTGTTAACTGTTACTCCGTATAGTTAACTGGACACAAGGTGAGTTTCACCTTACCATGTGTGCACCCACATGCTCCTATTATTTAGGAATAACTACAAATGCCAATTTCATGATTTATTTCATCCAAATAATTAATCTCATCCTAATCTTAGTGTTGTTGAACACATTCCAAGAACTTAGGAGATACATGAAATAATTAATGTTTAGGATTTTCAATTAAATGGCATCCTATTTCCAACAAAAATTTCCAACAAAACCAAAGTTTACATTCGTATATTCTTGTACATAGATAAATGTATACAAGGTTAATACCCAGCTAGTACTAATTGTCCAAATCCAATTCGTTTATGGCATAACCTTTTATTTCTCCATATTAGAACTAGCATCATACATTACTGCTGAAATATGAACATATATACTTTTACTTTTATATATACATTATACTGCTAATAAGATAGAACTATATTGTACTTAACCCCCCCATGAATTCCAATACAAATAGTCACATAATACTTTTAAGTCAAATTGATACGCCTTAAACGGCTATATGAATTATAAGCTATCAACTTACCAAGCAGACTCAAAATCAGTGAATTTCAAATCAATCATGACTCCCATCGAACTGCAGACTCCAACCGAACTAAGGTTATGATATCGAATGCATTATAGAAAATCGCAACACAAAAAGAGGATCGCCTTATGTTGTCTATGATGACGAATAGCAACCAAGTCAAATCCAATCAATTTGTAGGACTTGAATGCCACTGGTTTGAACACAAACAATCAGCAACTTCTAACATAGTATGCATTGAATCGAATCCCTAATAGTTATCTATTAAATCTGAAGATTAGGGACTGGTCTTGTTGTTGTTCTTCAAGGGCCCAAGTACAAAGAGGGAAGTCTACGCACACTAATATCTCCTCAAGGCTCATGAAGCTAAAGAATAGAAAACAAAGATGTTAGAAGAGGTCCTTCACTTAAACAAAATTGATGGGAGGGAGTAATGAAATAAACGAAGGATAGGGCACTGGAATGGAAAGGAGACTCTAATGTAGAGAAAAACATATGGCAGATTTGATGATAAGAGTGGATGGAAGTATAAAATTTTGCATCAATTTGTAAATTCAGGGAAAGTGGGAAGAGGGGTATATGGCATGCTACGCATTTCAGAACTATGACAAATGAATTATCAAAGTACATACTAGGTTATCAGATACAAAATGCAATAATTGAATAAACTGCCATCGAAATCTAGATACACATATACATAGTCGATCTCAGCCTATGATAAAAGTCCACACAGTGATTCCATAGATAATCTCTAATTTGAGTTTTCAAAGCATCCAACATATTTACGGAATGGCTATCAAATAATGGTGTAATGGTGTCCCTCTCCCAACTCATCCTTTTATTCATGTTGCAAGAAGGGAATGTCCTCGAAGGGGATAGAGGTCCATCAATTAAGCAAGTTACCCGTTCACTACTCGTTTCCAACTGTGCATGAGTACATTTTTATCTTTTTTTTATCTTTTTACTTTCTTGTCCAGCTTTTCTTGCCATTTACTATTTAGTTTGAGATCATATATTTTTCATTTATTTAAAATTTAGAAGGCTTTCCATTTTGCACTCGACTTTTAAACCCATCCAAATCTTATCTCTTCGCTTTATTAAAATAACTATTTCTTCATCTTTTTCTATTTCCGTCTAAAGTAACTTAAGTTCTAAAATTTATCTTAAAATTTATTTAGAATTATATTAAAATAATTATCCATCCTTTCCCAACTTTTACAATTCGAAGGCTTATCTCTTTTATTAATTTAATCTTAAATTACTTTTTTCCTTATTATCAATTAAAATCTAATTTATCTTTATTTAGTAACAAGCTATTTACTTTCCATTTTTCAATTGCCTTTCTTGCTTTTATCATCATTCAAACTTAAGTTCAAATTTTAATATTTTATCCACTTTAATATTTTCTCACTTTAAAATTCATTAATTAAATTCAATCATTAAACAACAATTATCTTTCCTCATGTAATTCATTTACTTATAATTATACCACTTTCATCTTTAAATAATTAACTTCCAATGATAATATAATTAACATTTGTTATTAAGTCTAATTCTTTATTTAATTCCAAATAAATCAAGTGACCTTATAATTAAATTAATTTGATTAATCAAATCTAAGCATAATATTAGTGTTATCTCTTAACCTCAAAATCAAATTAAATAATAAAATCACAAAATCATAATGACATTACCAATCAACCAATAACACTTTTAACAGATGAAAACAACATGACCAACCAACAACAACTTACTTGAACGCCAACGACGACCGAAACAGAGGGGCACTACAATGGTTATTCATGACATTGAATATCATTTATTTTGATTCAATATAATTCTTATATTCATAGTAATTCCCAATATTAAGTCAACATATTAAGTTATTTAATTTTTGACAACTCAACTAAGAACCATTCGACTAATCTCCAGATTCCTCATGGTTCCTTCCAAGTTTATCCTTTTCATAATTTATGTAAGGTACCTACGTTTATATGTACATAGACATTCATATATCTTTTCCCTCAATATGACACATATATTCACATGTTTAAATGTATGATAAGTTTATATCCAATCTGGAGAACATTTTCTACTTGAGAGGAGTCTGTGCTTCTGCACCTTAAAATCCCCTCGCATTATGGCTTTGTTTTTTTCAAGAACATAAAGTCCTCTCTTTAAGATTAAATTATCATGAATAGGTAATAATATAGACTCTTGGTCAAAGTATAAGATAATATCATTCAAAATAAAATGAGGACGCATTTACTTCTAACATGTTCAAACCCTCTTGTTGAAAAACAATATAAACTCATTTGAACATTATAAATATAATACTATATTATTGGGATAATATCTTATTACCCTATTAGCTTCTCTTGCTATGTTATTTTATCAAGTTGGTTTTTTGGGTTAAAAACAACTTTAGAGAGAATTACCCTTCCAATGGGACTTGCTTTCTCTCAAACATATTCATAAATAATGCTTAAAATCATGTATTGCATTATAATCTAGTAATGTTATTCAAGGTAACTTCTTATTATGCTCATATGATTCCCTAATCCAGCTTATCTCTTTGTATTTCTAAATTAGTTCCATGTATAAATAGTCTAGCTATTTGTACATGTACCCACATACTTTCTAATAGCAATAAATTGCACACAATGAGTGTTGAAGATTAGTGTTGTCATTGATGTCATCAGGGAGATTGCTGGAGATTATTGCACTATGTTGCCTTTAGTGTTGTCGTTGATGTCAACCTATGTCAACATTTGGTATGGTTGTGATAAGAAGGCATTGCATATGGGGAGATTGTAAAAGGTGCTTGTGGTGTTGATCAGGTGTTGCTGATGCAACTAGTTCACTTAGTTTTCAAGTGCTTTTGAGAAAAAATGAATAGAGTGTATAAGGTGGTAGAGTTGCATTATGCATTGTACTCCACATTTATTCATGGTTGAAGATGTGATTGAACAGTTTGGATGAGATGATAAGAGGTGTTCAAAGGTATTATATCTAGAGTTTTAGGTTTTAGATTGTGCAACTGTGGAAGATGTGTCTAACAATGTGTTGCATGTGAAGAAGGTTGTCTTGGAGAAATGGAATTGCTCTGCATTTCTCCGCATTATGGTTTCTTGTCTTGTAGATTTAGTAACATGCTAATATTTTCTATATCCATCTTTCCCTAGAATGTTTGGTGTTCAGTTGATTTGCAAGGTTGGTTAGTGAGTTGTATGTCTATATGGTAGTGTGGCTGGTTGCACAAGATAGCAGTATTCTTAGTTTCAAGTGGTTGTAGCAATGTTGCTAAATATTTTGATGGTGTTGTAATATTCTAGGATGTTGTGTAGTTTTGCTATGTGGTCTATAGCATGTTTTCAGACCTAGTGAAGAGCGAATTGATTGTTTGGTAGTGTTAATGCAGGTTTGGCCAACTTGGAGTGTTAGCATTACTTGTGAATGTGCTTCATGGTTTATGGAAGCATGGTGTAGCATGTTGCTATAGATTTGGGTCTTGGTTAACCCTTGGTTTGGTATGACTTCACTTCTTTCCCCCATGTAAGTTTTTGGTGCTGACCTATTTGCTAGTTGCATGTTTGAGGTACATAAGTTTCATTGAGGCTGACCTAGACAAGGTTGTTTGAGGTCGTGGAGGATATATAAGCAAGGTTAATTGTTGGAGATGAGTGTGGTGTGAAGGATGATGCAAATGCGATCAAATGATCTGAGTGCGAGCTTAAACACCTAAGGCTACTAGAAGCAGTGAGCAAAAGGTGTCTACATTTTAAGTGTACCTAAAGTTGCTAGAGGTAGCAAGCCAAAGGTTGTGGATGGTGTAGAGTTATTGTGGTGGATCTTCCTATTGCTCTAAGGTAGTGAACCTCCTTGTAATAGTCTTCTTCTATTCTCTTCTATTTTAGATAGTGAGTCCTTTGGGTAGTGATCCATTCTTTTCTTCTGGGCATCCCTTTCGGCAATGAGCCTTTTGTAATCAGTGTTGTTATTCAAATATATGTGAGTTAATCCTCACTATGGTTTTTCCCTGATTAGGGTTTTCCATGTAAATCTAGTGTTCTATTATGTATGGTTGTTGATGTGTTGATGTTTCACTTGTTTACATTCATGCTAATGCTTAGTAAGGGTTTGAATGTTATAATGTACAACTGATTCACCCCCCTCTTAGTTGTCATGTGTGTCTAACAATGAGAGCATAGGGTGATCCCACAATAGTGGTTTACAATTTTGGCCAAACTGAAATTATTTTTTTAAACTAAATCTTCACATTAGGACACCTATAGCAGCTAAACCATGAAGAGGAATTTGAAGATGATGAAAACTAGAGTCTCGTCACATTTTGTCTATAGATTCTAAAATATATTTTCAAAATTCTTGGAATCAGATTACTTCTTTTTCCATCTCCCAAAACTGGTTTTTTTTCAAAAACAACATTTTTAAAAGTGACACACATTTATAATGCATAACTTTTTTTCCATGAAGGATAAAATTCTAATTCTTTCAAATTTAGATTTGTAACTTTGATATCTAGTGCTTCCTTGGTTAGATAGTTTTATTGAATATTTTTCTTTAATAAAGTTTCAAAATCAAACCAATTACAATTCGGTTATAGTGACCATTATAATGCATAACTTTTTGCATATATCAAAATTCAATTTTTTTTTTTGTTGGATCAAGGACTTCAATATTTTCATATTTTTTTTTTGATAATCTGCTATTTTTCCACATGTGTAGAATAGAGACCTTCATTTTCATGAAAAACCTATGTTTAATAAAACTAAAAAATACATAATAAAACCAAAACATATTAAAATTATGTTCGTTGGATAGCTCGTTCTGAGGACTACCTGATTCAAGTTGGGTTTGTGAAGATTCCTCCATTTTCATCCTCAACCCAAGCTTGAAGTGCCAAAATTTAGGTTTTTTTGTGTCTCGGGAGGGGATGAGGAATAAAGGGGGTTCGGCGAACCGGGGTTCATTCAAACCTTGGTTCATTCAACCCCCTTCTATAAGGGGTTTTGATGGATTTTTTGGTGGGAAAGTATTAGGAGGGTTAGAACCTAGTTCTAGCGAACCCCTAATGGGTTCATCAAACCAATAGGTTCGTATGAACCCCTAAAATCAATTTTTTGCCCATGCATTCATTTTTGTGAGTTTTCCTTCCTCACTTCAATTGTAAAACCACTATTGTGGCTTCACCCCATATGAAAATTTAGTCAATATTAAAGATTAGGTTCAAAATTAAAATGAGAAGGAGAAAGAGATATTTTAACCATACCTGGATTATAATAGCTCCAATCGAAGTCTTGCTACTCCTTGTTACACTCTCAATGGCTCAACCTTAAACTATTGCCTCCTCAATTCTCAGCTCTCCTCTCTACTATTGATTTTTTTTTCTTACTTCTCGATGATAAGTATAACTACTCAACTCCACGTAACAACCTTTCCTCACACTTAGAGTAAACTGGAATACAAATTTCCAAAGAACTTTCTCTTAAAACTATAATCTCCTCACAAACTTCACGAATACTCTATGCTTTAACTCTCAAATATACTACTGCTCAGAATAACAAAGTGAATGCACAAAATGAACAACCAAATAGCGAGTTGTTGTTCTCCTTTTATACTGCAAATGGGAGAGAGGTTGATTCCTTAAAGGAAGCTATAATTGATGCCATGTCTCAAATTTTCTACCAGTCGTGGAGTAGACTAAGCTCTTTTATTTGCCACCTTTTATATTTAGACTCATTCTAAACTATTATTAAAACACATTAGGATTGCAAAATCGACACAAAGCAAATTCTAGTTATGAAGATTTAAAAAATGAAACAACTTCATGCTTCCTTTGCCACAGTTTGGTTGGGAACAACACCTCTTATGGATGGTAGTTTAAAACATAGCAAAAAAAGCCCTTATTTTGGCATGTATGAGATCTAATCAAAAGCAACTTCTACCACTCATTTCATCGCCTTAGTTGTGGGTTGCATTATTCCTTTTTTACTCAATCAAACATCTTTATCTTGGTGGGGTAGTTTAACATTTACACAATGCATGATATGTCGTAAAACCTTCACAAATTTCAATAGTGATATAAAAATAGTTATAAACATTTCCTATGCATGGCATGGCTACCCCCAATTCCATTTTCACGTGGCAGCAATGACCATTCACTTTGAGAATAAGGTGGTGCCTAAAGTGATAACCTTTAATGATTTACTTCAACTCTTCATTCTACCTTTAACCTCACCCATGTGTGGTAATTTTGTCATTGAGTAACCTGCTACACTTGTTAACTTTAATAATATATTTATTCGTATATATATTATAATTTATACACTTTTAATTTATATATATAATATATATCTATTAATAAATATATATTTTTCATTCTAATAAATAATAATAATATATATCAATATATGTATGGCATATTTATTTATATGTCTTATTTAATTTCTGACATGACTATTACATATATACGTACATATATATGCCCCCTTATATATATATATACTCCCTATATATATATATGTATTCAAATACATATTTCATACAATGTATGACATTTACAAGAGTTTCATCACTTTAGTTCGATTGTCAAGGTGGATCAAAGACGACCGAAAAATAGCTTTCCCTATTGACCAAAAAGCTATCAACTTAGGTTTAACATTTACTAACACAAACTCATCCTAACTTGACAAGGTTCCTCTAACCTATGCAGGCGAGTGTGTGTGTTTACTCGGATAGATATACCAATGGTTCCCATACCAACCTCCTCTCCTAGGTGATATTCTCCCTCCCCCTCTAGAGGGTTCGAACCTTTCCTACATCCAACTTAGAGCAACATGTTTGTAGTTAACTCATAACATATAAATCACATTCATCATATAATATAAGCATCATTAAAGCATTTAAAAATTAATTTCATCATAATGCATATTCATACATTTCATTCATCCATTGAACATCGTCAAGACATAATCTTGCATTTAAAATCATATTTACTCATAAAGGTAAAATTAATCTAGTAGGTTAGCATTAAGGTGTAACATATTTCTTCTTCTTGTTGTATCCCTTCTTGATGTGGCCTTTTTTTTTTTATCATAGTTCTAACATTTTACCTTGGATTTACTGGGAAATAGATCTCTCATGATACGTAGATCTTCTCTTGTCCTTTTCTTGTCTTTTTACTTCAACTATCTATGAACAACTACTAAAAATCTTGAATTGTCTCATCTCCTCTAAGTAAAGATAATCCACTACCTCATCTAGCATAAAATATAAAGTAGTACTTCTAATGGCCATCACTAGAATGTCCATGAGTTACAAATAACATAACAAGATCATGAAATTTTTATTTTCTTCCATCTTCATACCAACATATTTAATTGCTTTATAATGTTGTTAAATGCATTTAGGAGCTTAATAAGTGATTCCCCATTACCCATCCTCAATATAAATAACATTTTTTTGTAGAAAATATTGCTCACCAGTGATTTAGCTTGGTACTTCCCAAATTTTACCAAAGGTATTTAGTATTGGATTCCCATACAACATTCAAGAACATTAAATCTACCAAAAGTCCAAATTAGGCTTTTGTATTTTTGATCTAACATGTCCCATCCTCATTCAGTCTTGTAATTTTACTTCCAAAGATTACTAACTATATATCTTTTTCTATAAATAGATCCTCCAACTTGAGCTTCAATAGATTTACATTTGTTTCATTAAACCGTTCCATCTCCAACTACGATACAACTTCCCTTTTAACTAAAAATAAATATATTTTCTATACAACACCCACTCAAACCAAGATTAGTGAAAAAAACATTTTTCATACCACCTAGGAAACAAAGTCAATTAGCCTTTGATACCAAATGAAAGGAAAGTGATAGTGGAAAAATTCCATGCATTATTCAATGAGGAGAGAAATGCATACATAATATAAACTAACAATTTTAAAATAAAATATAAATACAAAAATATCTCACAATGATATTATTTATCTTGGAAAAAAACCCAACCTCCAAATCTTGAACTAATATATTTACAATATCAATCTAGTTACAATACATCAACAAACTCAATCCTTCACAAGAGAACAACCAACACAAATTTGGAGAAATTTTAATGGCATAACCACCTATAAAAATTACTTCATATTAAATGTGCCTTTCAGGCACCAATATATAGAAGATACAAGTTAGGAACCCACAAATGGTCAACCATAACCATGGGAGGATATCAGCCCCCAAAATGGCACCTAAATCTCCATGAATAATTTCAACACCAACTCCCATGATGACTCATCTCAACCTTAATTTGAATATTAAGTAAATGGAGAATACCATTTTCAAATTTTGAAACACAAAAAGTCAATTTTTAGGCTATAGACTTTATTTTTGGGGAAAATAAAAATTATAGATTGTTAAGCATCGCTTCCTAGGATTCCTATTGTGTAGATATTTTTGAGCTCTATAATTTTAAAAAAGGGCCCCAATAGCGTCTTGGATAAAAATTAGCGGCCTTAAAAAAAAATTCCTCCTACATTGGAAATGTAAAAATGTCCAAGACATAGAAAATATTTGTAAGAGGAAGTTACAATTGTTGTCCTACTTATGATGCAAGTTACAACACATCATAAGACATATTTGAGTGGATATAATAAAGGAAAAAGGGAACACCTAATTTGGTGAGTGGTTTATGATGCACTTATGATAGGTGGAAAAAATATACTATTTGTTGCAAGTATGAAGGTGTTTTCATTGATGTCAACAAGTTGGTGTTGTCATTGATGTCAACTATGTGTTGAGGAAGAATGTTGCATGATGAAGACGTCGAGGATATTGAGAAAATTGTGTTGTGGTTGGTGTATATATGGAATAGTTTTGTTCGTGCATGCATAGTTGAGATATTAAGGAAGTGTTATGAGTAGATGGAGCTATCTTTATGTTGCAGTGTTTGGAGATGTGTTGGAATAATGCAATATGCGAAGATGGTGTGTTTTCTACTTGGTTTCCAAGTGCTTTTGAGAAAATTTGATAAACAGAGAAAATAGTGTTGTGCAAGTGTTCAAAATGTGCTTTGGGATGAGCTCCATGTTTCTTCTATGTTGATGTTATGACTATGCAAATTTGATATGTTGTTCAAGGTTGTCAATAATTGCTATATCCAAAGTTTGAGTTTTTGGATCGTTGTGCAGAGTGAGATGTGTTCACCAGTGTGTAAACGAGGTTTTCAGTGGTATTTGTTGTGGTATGGGAGAAATGTATTTTCTCTACAGTTTGATTTCAAGTTGTGCAGATCTAGGAGGTTGCTTATAATGCTTATACCTTTTATAATTCAAGGTTTCACTTGATTTGGTGCAGTATAGTGTATGTTTCATGTGTTGGTGTGTGAATGAGGTTAATTGGATATTCTGGGTTGAAGTACTTCTATGATGCAAGTCTGGATGAAGTCTTTATTGGATTTTAGGTGGTTCATGGGTTGTTCTAGATTGTATAAAAGATATTTGTGTGGTCTATGTGTTGTCTTGATCAAATGGGAAGTGTGTACTTAATGTTTTATGGTGTTTAGCACATGTAATGATTGACTTGGTGTTAACACTACATGCAAAGCTTGTGAAAGCGTGTTGAAGTGTGTTAGGGCATATTTGGGTCCTAAATAAGGATTTATATGGGTCACCCTCATTCCTATCCACCATGGGAATGTTTGGGTGCCAACCTAATTTGAAATTGTAAGTGTAAAGGATGTGTTGCTGACCTTGGAGAAAGTTTTCAAGGTTGAGGATGATATAAATAAGAGTGGTGTTGTTGGAAGATCTTGAGATAGATGCAAGATAGATGTGAGTGATGAATGTGATGCAAATTACAAAATTATAGATGCGAATTTGAGTAGAGCAATGTGAACTTCAAATGTTAGACTTTTGGAGGTAGTGAGCTGAAGGTGTCCACAATATTTCAAACAAGGTTGCAAGAGTGTTGGAGAAATTGTGGTGGATTCTCTATTGCATTGAGAAGTTGTTCTCTGTGTAATATTTCTCTTCTATCTTCTTTTTATTTTTGTGGAAGTGAGCCCTAGCTATGAGCCTTATTGGATAGTGTGTCCTATTCGGACAGTGAGCCCTTGTACTAGTTTTGCAATTACTTATATTGTGAGCTAATACTCACCATGGTTTTTCCCTCATTAATTTTTCCACGTAAATCTAGTGTTCTCTTATGTATGGTGTTGTTATTTCAGTTTTTGTTGTCTATATTTCATGATTAATCACTTTAACAGAATAAGGGTTTAATGAATGCTTATGGATCTAATTATTGTTGAGTGTTTTAATGTTTTAATTTGATACAACTGATTCACCCCCCTCATAGTTGTCTTATTTATTCAAAAACTGGTATTAGAGCAAGGTTTCTTGGAGAAGAGCTTAACCGCTTAAGGTAGATCCAAGATGGTGAACAAGCTAGATCCCTAGATTTGATGGCATAGACTATGCATTCTGGAAGACAAAGATGGAAGGATATATGACATCTCATGGATTTGAGATTGAAAAGGAAATAAAGAATCAATATGTTACACGTGTAAATGGTCCAAGCACAAGTGATGAGATTAAGGAACATGAGGTAAATGCTAAGGCAATATTTATCATTGTGAATAGTCTATCAAATTTTGAACTGATAAAAGTTATAAATCTTAAGACCGCTAAAGAAGTTTGGGATAAGATTGAAATCATTTATGAAGGAGATGATAAGGTTAAACAATAAAAGTTGCAGAATCTAAAGGCATAATTTGAGACCCTATGAATGTCTGGAGATGAAACAATTGTAATCTACATGGAGAGGGTTGATGAGTTGGTAAGTGCAATGAGAGGTCTTGGTGCATGAGTCAAAGAACCTAGAGTTGCAAAGAAAGTTCTTAGATCTCTTCCTAATTCTTACAATGAAAAGGTATTTGCTATTGAGGAAGTTGCAACTTTTAATACTTATTCTAGAGATCACTTGCTTGGTACACTAAATTCATTTGAAATGAGAAAACTTGGTTTGAAAAGTGGTACAAAAGTAGAGACTACTTTCAAGGCTGGTAAATCATAAAAGGTTGAAGATTCAGATGGAGAAGATCTTGATGATGTGGAAGCTAACTTTTTAAGAAGCATGAAAAAGGGCACCGGTAAGTACAAAGGTAAACCACCTTTCAAATGTTTTAGTTGTGGAAATATAGGTCATTATGCTTCAAGATGTCCAAATAGAGTTATGAACAATAAAAGTAAGGAGAAAAAAGGAAAGATGATTTAGATAAGTTACTATGTTAGAGAAGATGCTGGTATTTTTGGTGATGAATCTGATTATGGAGATGATGATGAATGCTTGTTCTTAGCCTTAATAGATGAATCTACTTCTGCTAACTCTGAAAGTTGTGTGAAGGAAAGTTTTCCAGAGAAGAAGGATAAGGTTGAAGGTACTTTGGTTTTTGCTTTTCATGATAAATAGGATAAAAACTATTGGGTTGTTGATATTGGTTGCTCTAATCACATGACCAGAGACAAAAGTTAGTTTATTAAACTTGAAAATTATGATGGAGGATTAGCTAAATTTTGAGATGATTCATGAGCTAAGATTTGTGGAATAGGTTCAATCATTTTTTATGGAAAGCACAATACTGAAGATGTTTACTATGTTAAAGGATTAAGGCATAATCTTTTGAGTGTTGTACAAATGTGTAGCAAAGGATATAACCTTGTGTTTAAGGATGAAAGATGTGAGATCATAAAAGCGTCTAGAACTATGATTATTGCTGGTAAAAAAGATAGATGGAAATATCTATCAGTTCAAAGGTGCTAATGGTCATTGCTTTATGTCTTAGATTAATAAAAGTTGGTTATGACGCTAGAGGATGTGTGATATGAACTTTGAAAATTTGGTTAGAATCAGTTCAATTGATGCAGTAAGAGACCTATCGAGAATCACAAAACCTATCAATGTCGTTTATAAAAATTATCAATTTGGAAAGAAAATAAGGACTAGTTTCAAGGGAAAGGAACAATATGCTACTAGACTACTGGAATTAATACATACAAATCTTTGTGGTCCTACAAGGGTGAGAAGTCTTCAAGGTGACATGAATTTCATGTTCTTTATTGATGATTACTCTAGAATGACATGGGTTACTTTTCTTAGAGAGAAATCTGATGCTTTAGATAGATTCAAATAATTTAAAGCTATGGTTGAGAATGCAATGGATTTGAAAAATCAAATTTTTGAGGTCTTAAAGAGGTGGATAATTCACCTCTAATGCGTTTAACATATTTTGTGAAGTTTGTGGAATAAAAAGGCACTTTTTTGTCCCTAGAACTCCTCAACAAAATTGAGTGGTTGAAAGGAAAAATAGGACTATTCAAGAAGCTGGAAGGCTATGATGAAAGAGGCTAACCGACCTAAAGTCTACTGGAGAGAAGCAATTCATATTGTTGTTTACATACTTAATAGAGTTCAAGCAAAATCTAACAGCTCAAAGACTCCCTATGAATTATGGTATGGAAGGACTCCTATTGTCAAGTACTTTAGAGTATTTGGAAGAAAATGTTATATCAAAAGAGATGAAGAAAACTTACGAAAGTTTTATGCAAGGTGTGTTGAAGGCATCTTCCTTGGATATTCTACTAAGAGCAAATCTTACAGATGTTACAACAAAAAGCTAAGAAAGATTGTTGAAAGTGAAAATGTCAAGGTTGATGAAGATTTACAGAATTTAGTTGCTATAGATGGATATGTGTCAGATGAACCTACTTGTGGAGAAGAAGAAGAAGATAAAGATAAAGATAAAGAAGTGAAAAATGAAGAGGTAGAAGCTCTGGAGAATACCCCTAAGAATCCTAAGTATGTGCACATAAATCATTTCAGAAGAATAGATCATTGGAGACAAGAGGAAAGAAGTATTGACAAGAAAAAGAGCCACTAAAGTTGAGGTAAATATGTGTTTTCTTTCTAAATTTGAACATAAAACAGTAAGTGATGCATGCAAAGATTAACATTGGATGAAGGAAATGGAAGAACTTATGCAGATTGAGAAAAATTAGAATTGGGAATTGGTTCCTAGACTGACAAACAAGAACATAATTGGAACTAAGTGGGTATTCATAAAAAAATTGAATGAGAATGGAGAAGTAGTAAGAAATAAAGCAAGGATTGTGTGTAAGAGTTTCTCACAAGTGGAATGAATAGAATTTGAGGAAACATTAGCTTTGGTGGCTAGGATGGAAGCTATCAGGATGTTTTTGGAATTTTCAACATACAAGGACTTTAAAGTTTATTAGATGGATGTGAAGTCTACTTTCCTGAATGGTGAGTTGGAAGAAGAGGTTTACATGAAGCAACTAGAAGGATTTCAGCTATCAGATGAACCATATATGGTTTGCAAATTGAAAAAGGCATTATATGTATTGAAGCAAGCTCCTAGAGCTTGGTATGCAAGATTAGACAAATACTTGATACAACACATATATAGTAAAGGCATTGCAGAGAGTAATCTTTACTTCAAATTTGAGGAAGACAAAATATTGATAGTGGTTATGTATGTGAATGACATTATCTTTGGAGGAAATGAAGCTATGTGTAAGAAATTTGTAGAGGAGATGCAAAAACAGTTTGAAATGTCAATGTTTGGGGAGATGAATTTCTTCCTTAGGTTACAAATCAATCAAACAAATAAAGGTATATTCATTTCATAGTCAAAGTATGCCAAAGAGATGTTGAAGAAGTTTGGAATGGATGACTCCAAATCAGTATGCACCCCTATGGTGAATGGATGCAAATTTAGCAATGATGATGAATCACCTAAGGCTGATCAGAGCAACTATAGATCTATGACTGTTGGATTTCTATATCTAACTGCTACTAGTCTGGATATCATGCATGTTGTTTGTCTTGTGGCTATATTTTAAGAAGATCCTAAAGATCCTAAAGAGACACATGTTGCAACAGTGAAGAGGATATTCAGATATTTAAAAGACATTTTGGATTATGGCTTATGGTATCCTAAGAATACTGATTTCACTTTAAGTGCATACACAGATGCATATTGGGTTGGTTGTGTTGATGAGAGAAAAATTACAAGTGGTGGTGCATTCTTTCTTGGATGTAGATTAGTGTCATGGCTGATTAAGAAGCAAGATTCAATTTCTTTATCCACTACAGAGGTTGAGTATATTGCAGAAAAATCTTGCTACACACAAGTATTATGGATGAGACAAACTTTAAAGGATATCAGAGTAATGTATGATGAGCCTATTTCTATCTTTTGTGAAAATACAAGTGCAATTAACATTTCAAAGAATCCAGTGATGCATTCATTTACAAAGCATATATCAACTAGGTATCACGTTCTAAGAGAGAAGGTTATGGAGAATGAGCTGAAACTTGAATATGTACCTACAAAGGATCAAATTGTTGACATATTCACTAAGGCCCTTCCTAAGGATACTTTTGAGTATCTTTAGGAAAAATTTGGGGTTATTTACCCTCCTACTTTAAACTAGATGCATATATAGATGCATCAGTCCAGTGGATCTATGGATTCATCTCTTGTCTAGATTGACGTTGGTGGCTACTTCTTAGGGGGAGTAGGTAGTGTTATTATTGAATATGTGTTGTCATTGTGTAGAGTTGTTGATTTGCGTGTGCTCCTAAGGGGGAGTATTCAAAGCAAGAAAAAGGAAGATAATGTAGAGTTGCAAGTATCTTTGTTTAGTGTCAAAAGGGGGAGAACAATGCAAAATACTTTGTCCTTTGCCATTTATTTCGAAGGGGGAGAAAGAAACATGTGAAAAATATTATCTACACAAGGGGAGATAAATTAAAAGGAAATCATGAGAGAATGTGTTCAAACCTGTAGTGTTGTCTTTGATGTTTTTTTACATCATGTGTTTCCATCAATGACAAAAGGGGAGATTGTTGCAAGTATGGAGATGTTGTCATGTTGATGTGAACAATTTGGTGTTGTAATTGATGCCAACTATTTGTTGAGGAAGAATGTTGCATGATGAATATGTCGAGGATATTGAGAAAATTGTGTTGTGGTTAGTGCATGTATGGAATAGTTTTGTTTGTGCATGTATAGTTGAGATATTGAGGAAGTGTTGTGAGTACATGGAGCCATCTTTATGTTGTAGTGTTTGGAGATGTGTTGGAATGATGCAATATGCTGAGATGATATCTCTAGTACTTGGTTTCTAAGTGATTTTGAGAAAATTTGATAAACTGAGAAAATGGTGTTGTGTAAGTGTTCAAAATGTGCTCTAAGATGTGCTCCGCATTTCTTCTATGTTGATGCTATGCTTGTGTGGATTTGATATGTTGTTAAAGGTTGTTAGTAGTTTTTATATCCATAGTTTGGGTTTCTGGATCATTGTGCAAAGTGAGATGTGTCCACCAATGTGTAAACTAGGTTTTCAATGGTATTTGTTGTGGTTTGGGAGAAATGTATTTGCTCCGCATTTCTCCAGAGTTTGATTTTGTAACATGTCAACTATTCATTGAAGTAATTTTTCCTAAGTTTTCACTTTCAAGTAAATAAACTATGTAACTTAACCATTGCCATAAAAATATATTTTCTTTATAGAGAACAAATGAACATAGATGTCATAAAAATAATCAGCATTGATTCCATTCTAATATAATAACTCATATTAAAATATTCCAAAGAATGTGTACAAAGTACATACATAGCTCAACTGAGCTTTAAAGCAATATATATAGATGGTCTAGGAAGCTCCTTTCAAATCTTGGTATTTTGTTGCCTGCTGAGGAGGAGAAGTATCACTCAAGCACTTTTTTGCCAACCACAGACTCATATGCGGTTCCCCACACATCTATCAATCTGATAGATGGCCCTACCCTTCAACAAAGAGATTGGTGGAGTAACCTCGTAATGACAACCATTTTGAGTTTAGTGTTGTGTCCTACATGACTAGAACTAGCATGCATAAATGGATCACGATGAATTAATAGTGGAGCCAAAGGCTAACACACTACTTTGGCCAAAGTGTTTTCACTCAGTACTTTGAGTGATAGTCATCCTACTCACACACACTACTCAAGATCGATTTGACTTCAGGCCACTATAATCTATGCATAGGTGCTTCCTCCAATGGGTAGTCTTTAACCCTAAAAACATCATATCCTCTTTCCCACTACTTAATGGTATTTCTATCTATAAAGCATAAATACAAGTTACCCTCCCTTCAATGGATAATCAAATCCCAAGTGTAACTTACAAGCTATCTAATTCAATCAAATAACTTAGCTATGAGTAACCCTTAATCTATCCTTGTTTAATCATATCTAGTATATTTATACTCATGACAAACACTCCCTCCTATTATGGAGTAAATACAAGCACTTTCATAGAAAAGCATAAAACAACTTCTTTTTCCTTTCCACAACAAATGTTATGATTCCCTAATGCAAGTAATACTAAGTAGTTCAAATAAAGCATTCAAATTTCATTCTTTCATAAATAAAGATAAATAAGAGAAGACTAGATCCTCATGCCTATAATATGCTTAACTGATTGACTGACTTGACACACAACTTTCCAATATCAGCTTACTAGCTTACTTAACCAACTCTCAACAATTCCTCACTATAGCCTTTTACTCAAGATAGCACTACAATCTCACAAAATAACACTATACTCTCACAAAATAACTCTAGCTCTCACAAATTGCAGCTCTCAGAATATTTGCAACATTATAATAGAATTGTAGATTAATGCATTCCAAATGAGAGAACTTGCCTCTCAATTTATACAAAAAATTGAGACATTGCAGCCTATAGAAAAGGCATGCCAGTTGAAACCTTTCTTCATGTAGGTCGACTCACTTCATACAACTAAAATGTGGCAAAAATATGAGTGTAAACTCAACATATTATCCTACAAATTGACCCTTTTAATTAACAACAGTTAAAGATTGAATCAAATGTGCACATGCCCAAATGATGACAATCGACTTGTATCTAAAATGAACTTCTATAGCAATAGAGCTTTCATATTTTGGTGCCATGTTGCAGCCAAATTTCCTATTTGTTTGGTGTGGTTTAACTCATTGAAATAGTCTTGTATTCACAAACTACACACAAGAATGGTCGACTTGGTCATAGCTTATTTCATGACCAAGGAAAGATGAACCGATTCCCCTTTTATAGCATTCCAATCCTGCTTTGAATTAGCACATTTTGAATGCTATTGCTATTCCCATTTAATATGCGTTCAAAATAATTTATGAACTAGGTTCACATATTTCCATCACTTTATTCATTGGATAAAAGCATTCTAAGTTTGAATAATTCACTGCTATAAAAATAGTGATTCATTTCAATAGTATTGACTATGGTTTATTTCCCATATCGGCCTTAATGTTTTCACATTACTTGCATATGGTTCAACCTTTAATGTTTTTCATAACATATGTATTAATCATCCCATAATACTTTGCATAGCAGATATACAAATCGGCCTCTATAAAACACCATATATATATTTATATATGTACATGTATATGCATATATATATGTCAATAAATAACACACACACACACACACACACACACATATATATATTCCACGTCAATCAAGTATATATACATTTGATATACAAATGAATATAATCAAGTTAACATTCATATAATAATAATATCGACCGTATACATACACACACACACATATGTTGACACATCCATATGGACATTTTTGTTTGTCAAACATACATATGTATCAACACATGCATATATATATTTGATTACACAATCAAGTACATGCACAATTATTATCTTATTGATAGGAGATATACTTGTGATGTATTTATACATATATACATACATTTCATTTTGTTTGTTTGATAGCACCATGCTCATAGGCAACCCATTCATAAGCGTGCATAGGTACATCTACCTATGTACTCTCATGTATGTGTTCCTCCATGTGTATGGTCTATCATTTGACATGCATATACATATATATAAATACATTCCATGTGCGTTCCCCTCGTCAATTAAAGCATAGTAGTATAAGGAAGAACTCATAAGCTCTAAACAAATAAACACCATCCAAACATGCATTCAACAGTAAACATGACCCTTACTAATGCAAACACTTCATACTAAGGATGACTTACCGATTCCCAACATAATAACTTGAATCAACCATTCTACTATGAGTGTGTGTATAAGCTCAGTTAGGTTATGTTATTGGTTACTCAACCAAGTTCTTCTCCTAAGTGATACTTCCCCTCGCACCTAGAGGATTGAACATATACCTGCATCCAACTAACACATTCCCACAATAGTCAACTGTTCAACAAACTATGCTTTCACATAATATTTCTCCATAGTTAGAATATCCAATTCAATAACCATCCATTTCACATATATGCATTCCATCACATAACATTAAATGAAATAACATTCATTCATAATTCATTGATAACAAAGTGCAAGCACATATATTCTCAATCAGACTTCAAATTACATTCACACATGCAATATTTACCCTAGCACAATAATAGTAAATCGGGGTGTAACAAATTTCAATTTGTGTAGATTTGGGAAGTTGCTTATAATGCTTATACCTTTTAGAATTCAAGGTTTCACTTGATTTGGTGCAGTACAATGTATATTTCATGTGTTGGTGTGTGAATGAGGTTAACTAGATATTCTGGGTTGAAGTATTTATATGATGCGATTCTAGATGAAGTTTTTGTTGGATCTCAAGTGGTTCGTGGATTGTTCTAGATTGTGTAAAAGATATTTGTGTGGTCTGTGTGTCGTCTTGATCAAATGGGAAGTGTGTAGTTAATGTTTTATGGTGTTTAGCACAAGTAACGATTGACCTGGTGTTAGCACTACATGCAAAGCTTGTGGAAGCGTGTTGTAGTGTGTTAGGACATATTTGGGTCCTAAATAAGGATTTATATGGTCACCCTCATTCCTATCCACCGCGAAAATCTTTGGTTGCCGACCTAATATGAAATTGTAAGTGTAAAGGATGTGTTGCTGACCTTGGAGAAATTTTTCAAGGTTGAGGATGATATAAATACGATTGGTGTTGTTGGAAGATCTCAAGATAGATGTGAGTGATGAATGTGATGCAAATTACAAAAGTATAGATGTGAATTTGATTAGAGCAGTTTGAACTTCAAGTGTTGGACTTCTGGAGGCAATGAGTTAAAGGTGTCCACAATCTTTCAAACAAGGTTGCAAGAGTGTTGGAGCAATGGTGGTGGATTCTTTGTTGCATTGAATTTTTTTCCTCTATGTAACATTTCTCTTCTATCTTCTTTTTCTTTTTTTGGTAGTGAGTCATGGCTATAAGCCCTATTGGATAGTGTTTCCTATTTTGGTAGTGATCCCTTGTATCAATTTTGCATTTACTTATATTGTGAGATTTAATCCTCACCATGGTTTTTCCCTCATTGGGTTTTCCATGTAAATCTGGTGTTCTCTTGTGTCTAGTGTTATTTCAGTTTTTGTTATCTACATTTCGTGATTAATCACTTTAACAGAATAAGGGTTTAATAAATGCTTGTGGATCTAATTAGTGTTGAATTCATCTTGGGATTTGGGAGCTAGTTTTCTAACTAGGTATTTGGGCACCACTTTTTTCATGATTTTAGCTCATGGTTTTTAATTTCCATTTGATGGTTTTGTGTACTAATTCTTCTATTTATCTAGGGTGCTTGAGATGGAGGTATTGAGTAGTGAGTTTGTAGGTATTGTTAGGCTACCCAAATTACTCCAAATCTTTGGTTGGTGATGCTTTGATAAATGCTTGTTTTGCAAGTGTATTCTAATTGTGTTTAGATTACTAAATAATACATCAAGAGCTAATTTGGAGTGTGGTTTTTTCTCCTATAAGGGTTTTCCCCACATATACATGTATTGTGGTATGATTTTATTTATGCTTTATATGTGTTTTTTCTATAATTAAAAAAATCTAAAATTTGTACAATACTCTCCTCTAAGATTATTTTAGGAAGCAATTTCATGCACCTTACTTTCAATACTAGTATTAGAATATCCTCTTACACTATCATCTTTCATAACCAACTCACCAAGTTGCATACTCTATTATCCCCATTCAAAGATGTCTTATGACACATCATAACATTCATCATAATGTTGGTCAATATTTCAATGTAACTCCCTTCTAATCATGCTATAATACATCATAGGATCTATCATAAATAACTCTCATTTTACAATGTCATAATATGCTCATACACATCATCATGACTTTAGATGCTTTGATAACCTCTCAAACATGTTACAAAATATCAAATTGTGGCTAAAATATCAACTAAATGTGGGACATCTTCTTTCCCATTTGTGGATAAAAAAACAAAAAAAACTATTATCAAATACAAAACATTAGGGTGCAAGGTTGTGACACCTTTCCCAACATGAAATAATTGTAAAGTCAATGTTTTTATGGTGGGTGACCCAAAAGAACATGTACCATAAAAATTTGGTAAGTTAGTTAAAGGTATGTCTAAATATTTTCAATTTTTAGTGTAGATCATATAAAATAAATTTGATGAAGTAGGAATCAAGTTTGTGGACTATACAATCTCATTTTTATGGGAAGAGGTCAAATCCTATCCATGAAAGTGAACCAAGCCTGCAAATTTGATCTCTCATAGAATTGATTGACTATTTGGATCTTGATGCAAATTATAGGTTGATATCTTCTATTTATGATCCAATGACACCTATAATTTAGTGTCCTGTTAGAATTAGTCTTCTTCCTCAAGCATAGAGCTATGTATTTTCATTAATCACATTTAATTTTTATATTCTTATGAAAACATCTAGACTACATAGATATCAACATATTTTCCTTTATATAGCATTTTACAAATTATGAGGGAGCACACATCTAAACTAAATGTCAGATTTCAATTAGAATGTCACAAGTAGGATTATCAAGTTCATCAAAGTCATCTAGGGGTCGAACCGAGCCTAATGGCACCTCCAACAGATTTGAGCCTTGATGGATGATATAATGAAGAAACATGTGATCATCATCACTAATTGTACTTAATAATTACATTACAACCCTTCTTATACTTATTATTTTGATAATTTAATAACTAATACATTCAACTCTCAATTAATCAATCTCACACATACATTTTTACTTTATAGTTTCACACATTTTTTTAAAATAAACCCTCTAAAACTCAAAATTTACTTATAAAACACCTAAATACAACTAAATAAAACAAAATAGTTAAATATTCACTACATAAAAAGAGTTGGATGATTAAGTTATGCAACTCATCAAAATGTAAGAGAGTTAGCATTTATCTATATGTGATCATGTGACTTGTCACATCAAGAGAGATTACAAGGTCCCACTTTTAATTCCATGTGCATGAAATTTATCTTTCAAACTTTTAAAAATCATACTTCCATCATACAAATGGAGTTCACCTAGTCACATCTTTACTTTTCCTTTTACTACTTGAAGATAATATCTTACCTTAATTAGAAATGTTAAATGTGAAACAAAAGTAGATCAATTTATACCATTCTACTACTATAGTATTACCATTAAGTGTGGTTGTTTGACCAAATTGTGCATGGTTGGAATTTGCTTATCTACCCTTCTATATTCTTTTAAGTCTTATTACGAGCATATAATTTATGTTTCAATGCAAGCTTTAATGTAACCCCACCATTTAATGGGAGACCAAGCTACTCTCTTTAAAAAAAATGTACCAATAGTTTTAGGGAAAATAATGGAACATAGTAAACCTCACTCATTGAGTGGGAGACCAAGCCATTAAAAAAAAATTAATCGTGGTTTAAGAAGAAGAATATATATGATAGAAAATTTAGATATATTGATTTTGTGTATAGATTGAAATGTTTTATAATATATTTTGATTTTTCTTATTGAAAGATTTCTAAGCATGAAAAGTGCATATCTTCTTATACTTTATTTTAATTGTATAGTCTTAACACATAATGCATAATGGATTTATTATTTTCACTATCTAAAATTTAATTTGATATTCAAAAGCATAATCCGGTCTATATTTAAAATAATAAGTGTAACCTTGAGTTAGCTCAAGGTTGTACATGTGTGATTGACCTACTTTTTCAACATTCAATTTTAATTATAGCTCGTCAACTCAATTTCAACTAGGTGTCATGTGTTGAACCTCACACTATTTTTTTTAAATTGTGTAGCTATAACATGTATACAAGGACATCGCCCCTAAGACACTTAAATCATCTCATCATCTAGGATCATGTCTTGCAATCTGAAATCACCCATTACCAATATTGATCATCCTCATAATCACTCATATAATTATTCTACATAAATTGTCATTGTGATTAATCAAAACCTTAGTTCTTGCACTAGGTTACCCTCTCACTCTTTTAAACTTTTGTTTGAGTCTTAAAACCCTCATCAACATAGGCTATTATACTTAGTTGTATTTCTTGCAAGGTGTGTTTTCTAACTTTATCAAAATTGTTGAAGCGATCAACAAAACTTGACTAAGGAAAAATGTGAGAAGCTAGTTACCTTTGTCTCTTATCATAGCAAGTTGCAATGTTGTTCATTAATATCATCAAATTATCTATTTTTTTAAGATTGCAGGAATTGAGTAGCCCCCCCTTTATCTCCTATCATAGCAAGCTGCAATGTTGTTCATTAATATCACTCAATTGTTTATTTTTTTTAAGACTGTAGGAATTGGGTAGCCCCCCCTTTGTCTCCTATCATAGCAAGTTGCAATGTTCATTAATACCACTAATTATCTATTTTTTTAGACTGCAGGAATTGGGTACCCCCTTTATAAATTGCAGTGCACTTGGTAAACTTTTTCATGTGACCGGTGATGCTAGCACGTCATGCCCTCCAGTACCACAAGGATGAAGGGCAGACTAGACCTCGTGACATCTTGCTTGCAACAGGGTGCTTTAGCCAATCGAGCTAGGCCCTTTGCCCCACAATTACCTAATTTTAAAGATAGGCACATGTAAGCCATCACTGCAAGTATTGGAGTTTTAAGTATTATAGATTCAAGACCACACCTAAAGTTTAAGACCACATAATTTATAATAGTAAATGTAAGGATTAGTTTTATGAGTGCAAGATTGGCCTAATTTACATACGGTTTTAGTTTTCACAGACTATAGCTATATTAATTTATTAATCTTAGATCCAATGTTAAAAATGGGTAATAATCACCTTCCACAATCTCTTCAGCCTCATAACATTTACTTTTATTATTTAATATTTATTTAAAATTTAATTAAAAACACATTTCTAAACCCACCTCACATCTAAATTCAATTATTCATTACTACTTATTTATAATTCACTTAACCTAAATACTTGTGTTAAATTATCTATTTAAATTAAAAAAGATCAAATTCATATCTCATACTTATTGTCATTATAAGTATTATTAAAAAGTCTAAATGAAAGTAGTGTTTACCATAATTTTAATTCTAACATTGAAATTACATGTTAAGCGTTTTGTAATAATCAAATTATTTTGTTTTGTGTGTGTTATTTCTACTCCTACCATTCTATTATTCAAAAACTTTACTATGTTGACTCTTGTCTTTTTACTTACTAAACTTTCTCAAGGCCCTACTTTGAATGGCCAGTCAAGCTTTTCTACCTAAGCCACTTAGCAAATGGAAAAAGTTAAAAAAGGCCATCATGTTTTAGGAATTTGATATTAGTACAATAAGTACATACTTTAACAACTAGTTAGTCAAAAGGGATTGGGAAGTGCCCACAAATATAATTTTCTAGTTATAGAAGGTTGGCCAAGCCATGCATTGGTTAGAGAGAAATGGGTGATTCATACTCATACTAGACCTACCATGTTTTAAAAGGCATTGTTGGTCACTATCACATTGTTAGCTGGGCCTCCCTTCTCCTTCTACTCATCTTTATGTCTCCTCCTAACCCCCCCTTTACCTTTATGTCTTCTCCTAACTCACCTTTATGCATATCATGACAAGAGATTTTCAAATATTTTGACTCATGCTTTATTGCTTTTTTCATCTTAATGTACATTTCACAAGAAGATTATATAAAAATCCATCATGCCCACATTTTCCTCCGTTGATGGCGGTGAGTCTAAGTGGGGATCTAGTCAGTAGTTGACATTAAAGTTGGGTAACACATGCAACTACAACTATAGTCAATACTTACAAAGCATAGTTGTATAGTCTTGGAAGTCAAATGTGATTCTTAGGAGGATAAGTTGTCCATTAATCAGCTCAAACAAGATCAATGGCAAAAATGATTTGTTTTCTCCCACACGAGTTGGAATAGAATAGAATAGAATAGAAGAAACACAAATTTCAAAGTTTGCAATGACTTTGATTTTATTACAAACATAACATGTGGTGTAGTACTTTTCAAAGTGTGAACACTATACACAACTGTTAATTATTTCCTTTCTTCCGGAAGATGTCAATTTTGTTTAGGAACTTTTTTTCTATTGGTGGGTATGGCGGTGCAGTTATAAAGTAAATGAAAAATAATAACCTTTTTTGGGTAGATTCATAAAAGGAGTTTCATAATTAAATAGATTTGAGATATAATTTTAGGATGAATACTATATAAGGTAAAGGGAAATAATATTTTCTGAGATCTACAAGAGGTTCTCATAAATCAACCTGATGTCTATGTTGCAAACTATTTTCAACATCTTTAATTATCATGTCATATTCAAAATCTTTAGTTTAATTTAACTACTATCTATTATGGTCAAATGAAATAGTTTGAAAAGGTAAGATGAAAGGTCACAATTTTGAAACAAAAGATTTTTACTAGTAGAACTTATATGTAAAAGAAAATAGATAATCACATGAGAGAAACTATACAAGTGAGCTACATGATTTAAATTTTTTTTATTAGAGTAAAAGCGTACAACTCAAGATAAGACATACTTTGAAAAAACTCTTATGGAAAAAAACTCAACCTCCGAAGTACACTCTAATTATACTATGCGAACAAAATATTACAATATAATAGAGTCATAGTCCTATCAATAAGAGGCAATTTGATAGCATAACCTCACTCTAAACCTACAACAAAAACCACCATGCAATCTCCATCACAAACCTCTAATACATAGACCAAGCAGATCTTGGAAACCATAAATAGTTTCCTAGAACCATGGGCTCAAACCAAGGTGATCCCATGATAACACATCCCACTTTTTGGCCTAAGTGAGACACTCAAATCAACTTGTTAACCATATTTCTATTTTCTATTACTTATTTTAGAAATAAGATAAATTGATTATTTTTTAAAAATAAATCATTAATACTAATATCTAGAGCATGCATATTTTTAAAAAATTGTATTCTAAATTTTATTTAATATTCATTTTTAATATAGATTAATTGTAATTTCGATTAATATTATGTCATATTACATAATATTTTTTTGTTTATATCCAAATTATTATTTTTGTTGAAACAAGGACACCAATTTGGATGATGTACATATTTTTAGAAAAAAAGTTCTACATTTTTATTTTTTCATGTGCATTGAACAAAGACCTTTATGTTTGGTAGAAAAATGATCTTCATTAGAAAATAAAAAATAAATATAATAATTAAATAAAATATATTATAAAGTATAGTTTTTGGAAAGCTTACTTTAAGAGCTATGATCTTGCAAATCTCATGTCATGGTGACTCCATTTGATGGTCTTAACATTGTTTCAAAGAAAAAATCTCTTCTAAAAACTAAGTAAACAAAAGGAGGAGGGTGACATAAGGACATTCAATCAAGTCCATCATTTGAAGGTCTCTTCCTATAGGGACTTGTAACATGCAACATTTAAAATGGGAAAAAAGGACTTTTATCAAATTTTCCCACCTTTATTCAAACCATGTTTACATAGGAGGCATTTTATCTTCGAATGAAGTCCACCTTCATTTGAAGGTATACCTTCAATAAAAGGTACAATTTCATTTGAAGGCATTCAATGATATTTACCTTCCAAAATTTATTTGTGTACCTCATCCCACAAGTGGGACACACTAGTGTGGAATCACTCACCTCAAGCTAAGTCTTGGTCCAATTAGTCTACATTGTACCCAAGCACCCTCCATGAGAAACTTGTGTTGGAATACAACACAACTCTTCATGAAGACCTTTACTCATATGAGCAAGGTATTCCAATGAAACCTCAAACACTCCATGCAAAATCATTAATTATAATTACATCACTCTTATATGTGACTATTATAAGCCAATAAAAATGATCTTTCTAGTTCACTATGTAACCATATCTTAAAATGTTCTTACATGCTATTGTACATGTCATATGTTCTCTTACACATCTTACAATGTCATAAATACTCTTAAACATCTTACAATGTCATAAATACTTTTAAACATCTTACATGCAATTTAAAATATCTCCTACACTCATTGTAATACAGCTTACAAGTGTTATAGTGTGTTAGACAAGAAATATCAAGAGTCCTCTAAGGGTGACACACCATTCCACGAGGCACCACAAATTACAGCACAAAAATATTAAATATTTTACAAGGAATTGTAATCTCTATAACACGTAGTCCCAACAATATGAATGGGAGTACAAACATAACTTGTAGAGATGAGAAATTAATGCTTTGATGAGTCACTTATATGAAGCTTGGCGGAAATCTTAGAAAATCCCACTAAAATGGGGTTTCAATGTG
>VDFB02137631.1:0-22433 GCA_007258455.2 Sequoia sempervirens
TCATTACTGTATTATTGATGCATCTTCATAGTAAGTGATGGCAGGGCTTATGCCACCCCATTATTGTAATATGATATTATTATTCCTTGCAGTTGTGTTATCTTTTACTATGTCGCAATGTTATCGATGTATCATGGCACCTCATCCATTGATGATGATGGTAGAATGATGAATCGTTCTAACTATGTGCTTGCATCTATAGTATGTAAACTATTATTCTCTACGAACGATACCCATATCGTCCTTTGGATGAATATAACCAAGCCAAGGGGCGACATGCATGGCTTCGGCCTCAACTACTATTAAATGCTAAGTAATAGTCAACCGATTACTGGTCATTCCATAGAATGACAGTGCCATGATTATGTTATATCAATGAATGTGGGTTCATCAAAACTTGAGAAAAATAAGTTTAATCCCAATTTTTGTGTGAAAATACTACTATTGTTGAAATGACCAAAATGTCACTCGAGCTTTATTATCTTGCAAGAAACAATATCAGTATCGTTTGGTTATTTTCTTTAAATGTATATTTATAGACAGCCGTTCTCAAAAAAATAGAGCTTGAATAAAAAATTGAGGATAAAAGTTATGTCTTTTTAGACCTTTGACCATGATTGTTTTAAATAGCTAAGTGGTTCCTGGATGAGACTTGAACAAACAAAGCATTGGTTAACTTGGAACTGAAACTATAAATTTCTGCAAACAACATTGTTTTTTTATAAACAATATTTGTTTAGCTGCAAACAATATTTGTTTAGCTGCAAACAATATTTGTTTAGCTGCAAACAATATTTGTTTAGCTACAAACAACATTGTTTAGCTGCAAACAACATCATTTTGTTATAAACATTATTTGTTTAGCTACAAACATCATCATTTTGCTAAAAATAGTATTTTTTTAGCTACAAACAACAGCGTTTTGTTAAAAACAACATTGTTTAGCTGCAAACAACATCGTTTTGTTATAAACAACATTGTTTAGTTGCAAACAACATCGTTTTGTTAAAAATAGTATTTGTTTAACTGCAAACAACATTGTTTAAGTTGCAAGCAGCTTATTTTGTTACAAACAACATATCAGTATGTGGAAACTATTCAAACAGACTTGTTCTCAATTCTTCGATTTCGTGAATTTCTGACAAATGATATGTTAATCTGTAACATTATTTGTATGGAAGCAATCTGATATAATGGTTTTTATTTTAGAATGTATGCACAAATTAATAATTTAAGTTGGCACATATATGTGTATGCACATAGACCTTCGTCTATGTGTACATACACATACTTGTGACATACCATCTTTTGTTACCTATTTAATTCATTCTTAAATGATTACTAAATTACATTGAATGTAATCATGTGGCATGTGCTTGAAATAAATGGATAATGTATTGATCAATTCCATTTGAATCATTTTCTGATTTTTATTTAAGTTGAGAAAATAAGTAGACATAATTACTTTTCCGTAAATATGTGAATAAAGAATATTCTCTTGTTTGAATAGAACAACAACACCTAAGTAGAATAGAGCACCTTAGGGTAGATGTTGCTAGAGGGTAGATAGTTGCTAAGAGATAACTGTGTTGTTGAAAGTTACCTTACATAACAGGTGTCGAAATGGAGTTCAAAGAGTATAGGTTTTTGCTTTATCCAAAACCTATTGTTTTTTTTTGCAACTTAATTCTTATGATTGGCCCAACAACTAGCCCATTATGTATGTATGGACTTGAAATAACACTCTGTGCCATTCCTAGCATAGATCTTTTATTTTTCTAATGATAGATAGAGATGCATGTTGATATATGGGCATGAACCAGATTCCACGTTGTAGATTGTTCTCTTGCTAAACTTTTTCGTGTAGGGTTGGGTATTCTTCAAGTTGGAAGAATTCTGGGGAAGTGTAAGCTTCATGGTTGGGCAGTAAAGTGCTTCAACCATGTTCTCATCCACTAGTGGAGGTGAGTGTCAAGAGGAAACCTTGCACGTTTCATGATTATCATGGTCTATGATGTAACCTTGATGTAAAATTTTAAACATTGTATTGACTTTGTGGCCCTATGAGCCAAGTCAACTTGCATACTGTAATTGACATTGAAATATATATATACGACTCATTTTAATTAGACATGTGTTTCTATGATTGAAAATAGTTGCTTAGTTATGTCTTTTTAAATTGGATATTCATAATGTCATTTTCAATAATATAATTTAAGTAATAATTAGAATAAGTTATTACAAATAGATATTTTGATAAATAAATAAATAAAATTTATGATGCAAAATTTATTTAATATGGAAGAAAAGAAAATACACTTGGCAATATAAATATTGAGAGGATAAAAATAAATTAATTTTTAGTAAGACTTGTCATATTTATCTATTTCATCTAAGTTCTATTTTCTCTTCCAGTCAACTCCCCTTCTCTCATCAGTTAACTCCATCTCATTTTAGAATTTCCAAATCTTCCCTTATTAATTAACTACTCTCTCTTTTAGAAACTTCTTTCGTCATCATCAATTAACTGAGAATGAAGTGGGAAACTTTATGTGCATCATTATCCATCATTTTGATTCGAATAATTCATTATCCTTTCATGAGTTAAAGACAACTTTCTCATTCTCTCCTCCAATCTTGCCCATCTATTTTGCTATCAAATCCTAACCACCGATCGAGCATTCATCTCCTATAAATGCAACCCTTCATCCTCTTTCAAAGGGAGCACAAAACTTTGAAATATTGTAGCTATTATCATCCTAAGCACATTGGAATTGTGCATGCAATTCTAGGAGCACTTTACCTATCATGTTTGATGGATGGATGCCCATCCTATTTGATGGATGGATGCCTATCTTGTTTGATGGATAGATTTTGGATTTCCATCCTATTTGATGGATGGATGCCTATCATGTTTGATGGATAGATGTTGGATTCCCATCCTATTTAATGGATGGATTCTTGTCCCATATGGATAGAAGTACCTGAGTATACAAGTTAATGAACACATAATAAGATACTAATCAAGAAATAAAGAAAAAATCAGTGGTAATTTTTGGGTTATTAGTTTGAGTCCTTACATTATTATCCATTGCTCCAAGCATTAAAATAAGTATCTTAAATTATGAAAAGGTTGGTATTTAGATAAATGTACATAGTAATCTTGCTTTCTTGAAGTTGTTTTTATTCATAATTTGAATGATTCTCAACATGTTTGTATTATCATTTAGAAATAAAAATAAAAGTGGAAATTCATGTTGATAGTTATGTTGAGCGGTCCAAATAATTAGGGGGCAGAGAAATTAGTTATCTAAAACATTTTTCTTGACTTTAATTAATCTGAAGCAAGCTTATATCAATCAGATAATAATAAAATAAATAAGAACATGAAAGAACATAACAACACCAAGCACAATAGACACCAAAATTTATGTGGAAACCCAAGAAGGGAAAAACCATGGAGAATGCTAATTATCAATTATAGAACATGGAGTTAAGGTGACGGTTGAATTGAAGTTTTACAAGGCTCACTACCAAAATTGCTCCTTTACTTGAGGATAAGGTTCCTTGTCGGTGGGATCAACTGCCGTTAATACATGTCCCGATTACAAAATAGTTTCACTAAAAAATGAAGCCGATGAAATTTGCATCTACATGTATATGCAGAAGTCGATTAAGTTGAAGCTTACAATATCATTTGCAATAGATTCAATCAAGAATATTTTTGTCCACCTTCCTGCATTACAGCCTCTTCAAAACAAATTACTTCTTAGGGACACTTGCCTTCATATTTCTTATCGCATAATCCTTCACACCGTTTTATCTGCTCGCACACACCATACTTCTTCTTCATCGAACAAAATCATTTTTTTCTTATACCATTCCATTGTCTTCATAATCTTCTAAGTCAACCAAACACAATATCGTCATAATGTCCTAATTTGACCTAGAAAAAACATGTCGACATGAAGAATAACCTTGAAATATTCAATAAGGCTTGGCACGCTAGCATCGGACCCAAAAGATAGTTCACACATAAAGATATTCTTACCACGTTACCAAGGGACCCATAAGTAGGTCATACATAAGATAGCATAATTATTAGAAGATAGCAAAACTTGAATTACATGAAATATATTTTGGAGCCGATGGGAATGCCACAAACAAGACCAAATCTTGATTACCATCAATTTTAGTATCAACTGGAGAAACATAATTAGACATACCAAAACTTGTAACATGCTACATGAATGTCCAAATAGTAAGGATACCCAGAATAAGCTTTGAGCACAACAACCAACATTAAGAGATTAGTCTTCATTATTCTGCATTAGTTGACTTCCACGGATGTCCCAAAAAAAAGTACTTCCACATCTGGATCAAGTATAACATCCACACTACGTAACATCATAGCACTCGATACGATAGATCATTTCTATATATCATCCGGAGCACAACCGTCTGGATCCTAGGTTTTGAGACCAATGACAACAATGCTAAGTCATCTCAACAACCTCAGCAATGCTTGGCATTGATGGCAGAAACAACAAAATGCAAAAAGCACAAAAATTGCAAACAAAAGACTCCAAGTGCTCCCCCTTTGTCAAGCAAATCAATTCCTCTTCTTTTTTTTTCTCTTCATTTTCTCCCCCTTTTTTCCATCAAAGGAAAAGGGCCAAATAAGAACATTCAGGAGATCAAGTAAAAATAACAATTTTCACATGAAAAATTTTCTTGCACCTTTCTCTCATAGTTGGAAGAATTGTTTTCCAAGCTTGCACCGCAGAAACCATTCTTGCACACATACTATCCAATAGAGACAACAACATAAATGAAGATGACAGTTTGGAGACATGCTCTATCATTCATAATCCTATGCATCAAAACGTATCCTAGAGAGATGATCCGACTGGACCTCAACAATTTCTTTGACCAACTAGAAAGTTCTAACCAAATCTTCCCTCTATATTTGAATAGACAATAACTCAGCTTGCAACTCTCCAACTCTTATTCCTTGTTTTCTATCTTTATCTTTGAAGAATTCAAAACACTTTCCAATATCATTCAATTCAAATTCAATGGCTTTCAATTTTGCTTCTAAAGTTGTCAGCGGGTGATCCCACAATCTTTGGTTTTACAATTTTTGGCCTAATTGGATCTTGAACCTCTTCACTTTTAGACACCTATAGGCGGTTAAACCATGAAGAATTGAAGATGATGCAAACTAATAGTGATTTGTGACATTTTTTACGTAAGATTCTAAATATATTTTCTCAAAATTTGAATCCCGGTGCGCCTAACTTTTCCATCTCCTTTGAAAACTAGTTTTTTTTCGGTAAACACCATTTTTAAGGAGTGACACTCAGCTGCGGCATAACACATAACTTTTTTTTTCCATGAAGGATAAAATTCTAATTTTTAAATTTATATTTGTAACTATGAAGTATCTAGTGCTTCCAATTGGTTTTCATAGTGTTTTATTGAATATTTTTTCCTTAATCAAATTTGAGAGTCAAACCAATTACAATTCCCGGACCTTAAATGAGACTATATAACACAATTTTTTTGTATGTATGAGAAATTCAATTTTTTGTTGGATCAAAGGACTTAATGCTCCGGTGCACTCATATTTTTCAAAAAAAGAATTGATAATCTTATATTTTTCACATGTGCAGAATAGAGAGCTTGATTTTTGGTGAAAACCTACATTCACAAGAAATAAAATATGAATATAATAATCAAAATAAATTTAATTAAAATTATACTTTTTTGGAAGCTTATAATAAGGACTACGTACTTACAAAAAATAAACTTTAAATGAATTCATTTGATCCCCCAAAAGGTAAATCAGAAGTGGTTTTTTATTATCATTTTGTAGGTGTAAAGGAGACTTCGTTATAGGTATGGTTTAAAATTAGTAGGGTTCTATCTAAGGGGGCTTGGTCTAAGGTGGTTTGATCAAATCCTCTTCAATTGGAATCCTTTAAATGGAACTTTTCAAGGATTAAATCATTATATTTTCTAAAAATATGTGATTTCAACAAAAATTAGGATCTCCCAAAAAGTGTAAACCACTATTGTGGAAGCCCCCCAATAGCAGTAGGCCACCAGAGATAATACCTGTAGATGTCAGACATCTCCTTAATGCATTCTCTTGTCTTAGCAATGTTCTTGGATAATTTTTGTTTGGATTTGATGCACCTTCTCTCAATCATACCTTGGATTTATGACCTTTAGATCTTTCCTGCAACAACCTTTCTTCAACAACTTCTACCAGATCATCTGGTAACAAGTCAAAAACAACATAAATAGTAGTACCCTTTTTGAGCATATAATCAACTAAGGCATCTTCAATTTTAAGCCTACTGACCGGAGAGTAGGCATACCACATTTCACCAATATTTTTCATATCACCTTCATCCAATACTGAATGGACTTCATCTAGATCGAAAGAGTTAGATCTAGGTAGAAAATTTTCTTCCTTCTCCTTCTCTTCTGAGATAGTGATGACATCCTTTGTGTTAATTTTCCTCCTTTTAGGTTCTAGTGGGGAACCACCAATGACAACCTCTAACTCCTTATTGGAGGAGGAACCCTCCTCAAACTGACTGATAGGCATATCACTAGACACTATCACACCAGAGCACATATTCATCTGTAAGGATGAGAAATAAACTTTGCATGCACTTGCTTTATCTTCCATACATTCCAAATATCTATAAACTTTATTTCTGATAGGGATTCCAGACTTCCACTTAACATTCTCCTATTATGGTAGCAAACTCAGAAAGTAAAATACTAAACATGTGAGCAAAGACCCAAATCGGAAGGGATAATTCTCAACCAAAGACATTTTGACATTCTCAATTAGGTTTTCCACTATTAGGCTACACAGGTCAAACTGTTTATTTTCCTTCACCATCTTATGTGCAAGATACACAACAATAGCTAATGTAGAACCTTTGTGATTTCAGAAATATATTTTGTAAGTGATACCATAAGCAACATACCTTACTATAGGATCGACAATGGTATTTATTAGTAGAGCTTGGGGGTCTTTAACCGATGCTATATGCATGCTAATTTACCCATATATTATTTCTAAAATAATATATATTAATTTATCAAATTCAATGTTGCCATTTTTTACAGTAGTTAAGTGTTTAGAATTATAATATGTTAATTACTAATTTTTTGATTTTTATTTGGTTATTTTTAATCCTAATTGTAGATTATAATTAGGGTTAGAGTTAGGTTGGAGTTAGGGTTAGAATTAGGGTATGGCATTAAATGGGGTTAAGTTTAAAATTACAATAAAGGTTAGAAAGAGGGTTAGGATTAGAGTTACACATATGGTTAAAATTAGGGATAAGTTAAGGGTTATAATTAGGGTTACAATTAGGGTTTGGATTGGAATAAGGGTCAAGGCTTTGGTTATAATTAGGGTTAGAATAAAGATTACAATTATAATTAGGGTTAGGATTACAATTAGAATAGAATTAGGGTTAGAAATAGAATTAAGGTTACAATTAGGATTAGAATAAGAAATAGGGTTACGATTAGATTAGAATTAGGTTTTAGATTAGTGTTAGAATAGAATTGGGTTTTAGTTAGTGTTAGAATAGAATTAGGTTTAGGGCTAGGATTACAATTAGGATTAAAATTAGGGATAGAATTAAGCTTATGGTTAGGGTTAGGTTATGCTTAAAATTAGAATTAGAATTAGATTTAATGTTAGGGTTAGAATTAGGGTTATGGTGAGCATTGAGGTTAGAAATAGGGAAAGGGTTAGAATTATTATTAGAATTATAATTATGGTTATAATTGAATTAGGGTTAGAGTCAGGATTTGAATTAGATTATAGGTTTGAATTATGCTTATGATTAGGAATACAATTAGGGTTAGAATTAGCATATAGTGTTAGGGTTACAGTTAGATTTAGTGTTAATGTTATAAATATGAGCAGGGTTATGAAATATCCCATCCCTTGTTGAGATATTTGCTAATCCAAAAAATCTTCCTATTTTTGCTTGTGTTTTCTAGTTTTTGTTTCATTTTTTGAGTTTGATGAAAAGTTTTCAAAGGAAAAAGCAAAGAAAATGCATATGCAAATACAAGCAAGATGAACATTGAAGCAAAAGCAATAAGAAATTCAAACATATTTATTATTTCCTTTGCATATACAATATAATCATACTTGGGAGACCATATGAATGCTTGCAAAGTCTGATATAAGCTGATCAACATCAGCAAGCATCTTGTTCTAGATGCCTATCTCCTTTCTCCATCATGAAACGTGACCAAACTATATGCTATGCCCAAATTGACCTTTAAAAAGGAGTGTTCATGCCCCAAAATGAATCGCTTGGCCTTGGGATTAACACTCCCAACCTAGATGGAGAAGTACAACCCAACAAATAACTGTCCAACCTTGCTTATACTCCCACATAGCATTAGAAGATGGTGTTGTAAATGTATAAATTTAAGATCTCCATTGTTTATCTTTTCAATAATCTGAACCATCTCCTCAAACCCTATAGATTTTTGATGATAAACACTTTAAATATGCATACTTGTGATCCCCACATGCCAATAATAAGGTACATAAACAACAATGAAAATGTTCATTAATGATTGGCTTCAAAACTACTGATCTAATATCAAAAACTTATGTATTTTGATGATAATCTCTTCTATTATGCACAATGTGACTTCTAAATCAAATCCACCTGAAACAACAACCCTTGGATGGTATCTCACAACTGTAGCTTGCACAAATCAGAAAGAATGATTGTTCTTCATGATCAAATTGAAGAAGAAACCCTTGTTTTCTCCTCACAACCAAAGTACTTCAAAATTCCAAGTGTTGAATGAATAATCAAGATGAATTATTTTCTTTTCAAATTCCTTTTATACCTCTTCTCAATTTGAACGACCCCCAAGGAATATTCATTCATTAAATATATTAAATATTCATTTTCTTTTGTTGCTTTTTGAAATACTCCAATATGTGGGTGCCCAACTCAAGATATTAAGTAACTGACTTTATCTCATAAAAAAATCATCAATTATAAAGTCAAATATATCATTAATAATGGTTCACTTTATTATTTAATTATTATTAAAGTAATGACTTTAATATTTAATTATATCTTAACTCCATTAAAACTCATTATTAATCAATTTTGTCAATGCCAAAAGGTAGCCCAGTGATTCCTTTGCACACTAGGGTGCCTTACTATAAATAGTAAGGTTGGCCCCTAACATCCCACTGACATACTAAAAATAGTAAGTACGCATTAATAGATCTAGAAACCCACACAAAAGATCACCACTAAATATGCCAATGAATTGGAGGAGAAAACACCAACAACTGCCATTTGGAGAACCCATTAGCTCCCACATAAAATCCTCTAATCACCATTATTAGCCTACAAGGACCTGATGATAGGCTAATCTACAAAACTCTAATGCTCACTAAAAAGGGGACATTACAGGTTATGGTTATAATTTGGGTTACGGTCAGGTTATAATTAGGGTATAGGGCTAGGGATATGTTTAGAATAAATGTTTGGGTTAATTTAGGGATAGAATTAGGGTTAGGGTTAAAATTAGGGTTATGTTAGAGTTAGGATTATAATTAAGGTTAGAAAATCATGTTTATCACCAATAAACCATAGTCGTTAATTATTAAAAAACCCATTTTCTTGTTATAATAGGTGAAATGCCTATACTCTCTTAATGATTATAGATTTTACATTAAAATGTATGATTTATATTATTCACATGCACACTAAGGTGGGGATCATGCATTCTTCCAATGTGTATCTACTTAGAAAATCTATAAAATTTAACAATTAGGAATTGCTCCTAATTGATTCATCATATCAAGCATTCTTCCAATGTGTATTATTTTCTCAAAGGCATGTGATATTTATTTTTAATCCTTTCAATTAAAGGGAAATGAGTAAGGAAATTTATATTTTCTTATCATAGTAAGTCTTAATAGCTTTAATTTAAGTGTTTGATCTCAATGAATGATAAAAATAATAGATGGTACATTTATTTTGTAATACCTCATGTTTGGCTACTTGAGATTTACATGTGGACTTCTTGGTCATTAGGGTCAAACTTGTCAATTGAGTAGTTACTTTCTATGTTTTGAGGTGTAATGCCTTTGACACTTGTGCCTTGTCCTTCATTTATTTTTCTTTGGTTCTATGATTATTATTAGTGACAATGCTTCACTGTTCTATCAAAGTATTTTTAAATAGGTTTTGTATTATATTACTTAGACAATGATCTATAAATGTTATGTTATGACTTTTATATGATTGTTTTATATAATAGTATCTATTATCATCCTTTCTATCAAAGGTATTTATTCTTCTTCTTTATCCTTTTTCCTCTTCTTCATAATCTCTTTATTGTAAGTGACCATTGCCCATTGTCAAATAAAAATTACTTTCCCTACATATTAAAAAATAAATAATATTGAATTATAAATTGATAAATGGTGTAAGAAGAAACAAAAACTCTTCTCAAACCTAAATATTACAAGAAACATATGTCGCATCTAATCTAAATTTGCGCAAGATCACATCAATTAATTCATACTCTTCTCAAACCCAAATGATTAAATCTAGGTGGCTAACAGTTATATAGAAGTAGGTGTATGAATAAGTGTGATAAATAAAAAAATTAGGTGAATGCATGAAATGATAAAAGGATTAATTCTAAGGGATCGACCCTAACTTTACACATGATCATACCATTTTTCATTAACATATATCAATATATTTTTTAGAATTAGGCCAATGAGAAAATTTTGTAAATATACAATATAAGTTGAAAGTACAGTAAACTGTATTGATTATCTATAATAGTGTTGAACATGATCCTCCATTGCAATGTCATTAAAACCTGTAAATTACATAACTTTTAGTTATTAAATTGATTTAAAATTAAACATAAAAAATTGTTATAAAATCATTTCATAATTTATTTACCATCTCTAGCTTGCATTGCATCTATTGTTGTTGGTGTTTAGTTAAGATAAATAAAAAATGGTAACCTATGTTGCCCAGTGTTTTGTTGATCATCTAAAGTTGCAATGACGTGTGTTTAATAAATCAACATAGAAACAACATTAAGTCTAACAATACAATGTATGTACTTAATCAAAATACTATTAAAATTCTAAATTACCTGGAATAGTTTTTTGAAATGTCTGACCAAGTATAACATTAAGCATTGATGGTTGATTTTCACGAATTGTATCTGCTATTTATTTGATTAATTATAGAAAATTGGTTAGAAATAGGAATTCAAAAATATCTCATTTAATAAATGAATGCATTTAATAGTTATAAAATTACTCCCAATAATTTGCATTTCATCGGTTGTTGTGTTTTTTATTATCATCTAAACCTACAATGACATGTGTATTTAATAAATCAATAGAGATACAACATTAAGTCTAACAATACAATATATGTACTTAATCAAAATACTATTAAAATTCTAAATTACCTGGAATAGTTTTTTGAAATGTCTGACCAAGTATAACATTAAGCATTGATGGTTGATTTTCATGAATTGTATCTGCTATTTATTTGATTAATTATAGAAAATTGGTTAGAAATAGGAATTCAAAATATCCCATTTAATGAATGAATGCATTTAATAGTTATAAAATTACCACCAATAATTTGCATTTCATCAATTATTGTGTTTTTTTTATCATCTAAAGCTGCAATGACATGTGCATTTAATAAATCAACAAAGATACAACATTAAGTCTAACAATACAATATATGTACTTAATCAAAATACTATTAAAATTCTAAATTACCTAAAATAGTTTTTTGAAATGTTTGACCAAGTATAACATTAAGCATTGATGGTTAATTTTCATGAATTGTATCTGCTATTTATTTGATTAATTATAGAAAATTGGTTAAAAATATGGATTCAAAAATATATTATTTAATGAATGAATGCATTTAATAGTTATAAAATTACCACCAATAATTTTCATTTCATCAATTGTTGTGTTTTGTTGATCATCTAAAGTTGCAATGACATGTGTATTTAATAAATCAACATAGATACAACATTAAGTCTAACAATACAATATATACTTAATCAAAATATTATTAAAATTCTAAATTACCTGGAATAGTTTTTTGAAATGTCTGACCAGCTATAACATTAAGCATTGATGGTTGATTTTCATGAATTGTATCTACTATTTATTTGATTAATTATAGAAAATTGGTTAGAAATAGGAATTCAAAAATATATCATTTAATGAATGAATACGTTTAATAGTTAGAAAATTACCATCAATAATTTTTATTTCATTGGTCGTTGCGTGGTTCATATCAATAGAGGAGGGAAATCGACGTCTTCTATTATTGTCTTGATCATCCAAACCTACAATGACATATTTTTAATATGTGATGTAAAAACAATAATTATTGCTATGTAAAATATTAAAATAATTTCCAATAAATGTACTCACTATGTTGTTTTATGATGATAACCCTTCCTTCTTGTATTTTTATGCCTGAACGGTTGGAGACCATTTTTTGTTTTGCTTCCTACCACCTATGGAGGGGACCTGAAATTTTTCATGCTCTTCAACTCTTTCATTCAAGTCTTGATGGATGGAATTTCCTCTTTGATGAATAAATTGACGTTTGTGCATTTTGCTTGGACTAAACCATGGTGATATTCGTCTCATAGGCATATCCTCTGAGCGGGATTGGTGTAAGTTTGGAAGAAGTAAGAGATGCTTGAAGATCTTTTCTAAATCTCTCAACACATTGACTAAAGATATGTTTTTGATCTTCTCTAGTTGGTAAATCTTGGAGTAGTGAATTCAAATATTCAACAGCATTTTGGAAATTATCATTGAAAGCATCAGATGATTTACAACCATCTGTAACAAAAATAATAAATATTAAGTTCAAAAAATATAAAAAATGATTTCATATTTCATTAAAAAAAATAGTGATGTTGAAATTTACCAATTCTTTGGTCTTCGCCAATGGCAACCCCAATCAAATCTTGATCTTCTTGTGGAATACAATAATCTATGTTACAAATAAAACATTAATTAAATTTTAAGAAAGGTAAAAAACAATGAATATTTTATTATAAATATCATATCAACATTACCAGTGGCATTGTTCTCATGACTGAAAAATTCCTCTGACATCATCATCATTATCAACCAATGGAGCAACAACATTTGTAATTCAAAAAGGTTATTTTAGTTAGTTTCGAGAAAAAAATATAAATCATTTAAATAAAAATACAATACTTAAATGTTAAATAACTGTCACCAACAACTTGATCTTGCTCATTTGTTATGTTTCTCTTTACGAGATCTAAAATCTTCAACACATGTTTGCATGTGTTTCCCCTTTTTTTCCATTGACAATCACATACATGTAAATCTGGTCAAAATTTCCTAACAAGATACCATTTTGTTGGAACAAATTGACTTCTTACCCTATGTGTGTTAGGGAGGAGATCATATGGATAACAATTTGTATCAGATATTTTTTTGGACCTCTCTAATACAGTACTATAATATATTTCTTTCTTAAAGTTAGTTAAAAATCCAGATGACTGCAAATATCTTTTATTTTTATAAAATGGCTCTACCCTATGAAGAAGTGTATGGATAAGCCAATCCATTCTCCTTGTATATTTCTTAGCACGATCACTTAGATAATGGCTCTTGGTGTGGAAGTGGTATGACTCTATGGAAGCATTAGTTTCTTGATTTGCATGAGAGAAGTTTCAAAAGTTTTTTTCCCACATTTTTATACAAAAAACAATAAAATACCTTAGTAAACATAAAAAACAACTTTAAAGATGGAAATGCATACAAAACAAAATTAATAATTTGACAAACTTACCAATACGAACCTCATTATGACACCAAGTTTTTTGGAAGTAATCAATAAATTTCTTCTCTTCTTTCAATTCCTCCATGAATTGTTTTATTAGGTGAGTAGTGATGTCTACATTGTCATTCATTGCATACATTATGTCACCCAATCTATCAAACATATTTGTACCAACATCCTTATTGCCGACATACCTAAATTGTAAAAGATAATATCAATCTATGGGGTTCAAACACATAATTTTCCACATATTTTAATTAAACGTTGACTCACCTGTACACATTTTTCAAACATGTTCTACATACATGCCAAATACATAAAATTACTCGGCATTGAAATGATAATCTACAAGATATATTATAAATTTTGATAAGTAAATTATTCATGACAAAATAAAATGTTATATTCAAACTATTTTAAGCTATAAATTATGAAATATATATTTTTATAAACTAAATATTAATCAATTATAATGAGTTGATTGAAGTTTAAATATAAAAACTAAGGCTAATAAAAACAAGATAACTTCAATCTCCACACTAGCATCATCTGTCATGAATGCATTGGCATTCCAATCTTCTCGACATTGTTTCCCTCGTTTATAAAATTTTGTTAGCCATTCATTTAGATCCTCAACTTTATTTCTTGAGGATATGGCCCATGCAATAGGTACACCAACCTCTTGTTCATCAAAAACAAGCAAGGTATATAATTGATACTGCACATGAATTAAACATTGATAAATTAATATTTTTAAATAACTAAATCAACGATAAAATAAAATCCAAAAATTTATAATAAATGTTGCTTTAGTTACACCATATTTGTTTGTTGAAAATGTTGAGTCCATTGCAATAATTGATTTGTGTGAATGCTTTACCATCATTTCTCGCATCCATGGTGTTTGGATGCCTATGATAAATGGAACATTTTCCATGGTGTTTGGTCTTTTATAGTTGAAGAAGTTATCCTTCTCCTCTGCATGCCACAAATTGACACTTATTGCATCATCTTCATTCTTTTGGGATCGAATGGAGTATACACTTTTCCATGCATTCAGCACATCCTTCCTCAACAAACATGCATCCCTCTTATTCATCAACTTAGTCAAACTATGGTCTAAGTAGTGTTGTTCACATATTGTGTCGATCCCCACACCCATTAGTAATAAAGACTCAATATGTTATTTTCATTCATTTGATAACCTCAATGCAAAACTACTCCTTGGATCACCATAAGGGTCATCCTTTCCATGGAAAAATTTGCCATTGGCATCACAATGGATCCAATCATTATACATAATTAATGCAACTTGTGGTTTACCATACATGACCCTAACATAAAAGTGAGTTTGGAAACCCCTTTTTTGGATAAACCTTTGTGTTATTTCCATGTTTTCAGATTTATTTCTTTGATCGTTTGGACCAAAAGCACACCAATATCTATTTATTCACACAACAAAACATATATATTAATTCATATAAAAAATTAAATATAAAAATGACATACTTATTAATTAGATTTAATCTAGGAAAACCTGGAGTATGTCATGGTAGTGTGGTTAGTAGGTTTTGGTGTGTTGCTCTCTTTATGATATTTATGTACAAATGTTGTTTTTGCACTATCTAGTAAACTTTCTCCTTTGATAAAGTGAGGGAGTCTCTCAAGAGGGATTGCAGCATATAAGTCCATATTGTCATCATCTCCAATAGGTGTCCATTCAAGGTCCTCACTTGAGAAATGATTTCCTTGGTTGGGAATGTCTTGCACATGTAGTTCAATGAGTGATTTCCATTTGCACTTTCTACCCATTATGAATAAAATTAATATAGTTAGTAGTCCTCTATATTGTTTAAAATTCGTATGAACAAATATATTAATTTTTCTATTCACTCCATGATATTGTTACCTTACATGTATATATAGGTAAGCTCTATGATTTCACCAAATATACTAGGATTAGAGACAAAAAGAAAATTCCATGTATTACCAAATGAGTCCCAAAAATGGTTTATTGAATTATAGAGTTTAATTTTTGCATGAACTAAATGCACACTACCAACTATGAGTATAACTAAAAACAATACAATATGTTCCCAATACATCCTAGTGGTGCTCTTGTTACATATCTCTAATAGAGGTACATCTACAAGAAATATAATAGAAAATTTATATATGTGAAGTTTGATCTAATATTTGTTAGAGTATATGTGTGATGTGTTTTTCATTCTTCTCACTTGTTTCTCTATTCACTATTTATAACGAATGGGTGTGTATGCTAATATACATAATCTACTAGGTGATGATCTACTAAGAACAATGGGGAATTGGACTCCAAATCTATGCTTGGACTATAAATGCACATGAGTTCCCACCAATTATCTAAATACTTGTACCAAGATAATCTTATCGTTGGGATGCCTAGGAATCATATATGGAGCACCAATGAATCCTTACATTCTAATGTAGGATAATTTTGGGAATTGGATAAACTATTTCCCATGCTTACTAATCTCAAATTTGGTAGCATCTAATAATCTTTTAGCCATATCTCCCTCCAAAAATCTTAATATCCACATAGAAAGAGCATGATTAACCCTCATGAATTTATTATGAGGAATGGTAGATAACTCATTGATTCCTTTTGGAGAGGTATTTGAATGATAAGGAATTTTCTTCCTTATTAATATAGTATATGTAGTTGGGAGTAAGCATGATACTTCCTTACTTATTTTGGAATTTATTTGATTGAAAGTCAAACTTTTGTAATTGCAGGATTTAAGGTGTGAACTAGATTTGTAGGAAAATATGATACAAATGCATTTGGATGTTTTGTTTAAAATGTGTAGATGCACTTAAAATATATATAAATTTATTATTTAATATTATTTACAAACATTCATGTGGATGTGAAATCTTTGTATTTCTATATAGGTGCATGTGAATCACATTAATCCAATAAAATTTGAGATCACAACCAAACAAAGATTAATATTACATGCAAATCAAATTGCATGGAACTCTATACTAGGTTAGATGCAAGATTTTGGGAAGGGTTTTTCTTGCATGGCTCTCATACCATGTTATGATTTCCAAGATCATAAAGAAAAAAACAAGAAACTTCCACAAAATACATGCACACAAATAAACCTAATGATATTATCGAGAGATTGATATAACATATGATTTGAATGTACAAACTAACCTTGGATATATAGGCAAGGTGGTGAAGGTAGGCAAGTCGAACACAATGACTGACTAACCCTTCAATGATGAAATACTTGTTAACTCACATGAAAAGTGTTCTAGTGAGTGGCAAGTGTGCATGCAAGAGGTGTATCACAAGTGAAGAAATGTGTCTCAACCACATGAAGTGAGACAAAATTATAGAAGTCCCTAAGTGGAGGCTTAAACAATATGTTAATAGGAGTCTCATAGGTAGGTTAATAGCTAACTAGTTTGATAAAGTCACTATTTACACCAACACTCACCCTCATGGTTAAGAAACTTAGAACCTAATATTGGAATGAGGTGGTGGAAATAATTTAGAAGAAACTGGCATGGTGGAAGGGTAAACTTCTTAGTCAATTTGGGAAGTTTTAGCTACTTAAGACATCTCTTCAAAGCATACCAATGTACTTCCTTTTTTTTTTACAATATCCATAAGTTCATTCTATATAAAATTGAGAAAATTTAGTAAAGGTTTCTTTGGACTAGAAAGGTGGAGAAGAAAATATTGGTGCTTGTCCATTGGGACATAGTTTTCAAAACTAACGATAGTGGGGGGCTTGGTTTAAGAAAAAACCAAAAATTAAATATAGTTTTTATAGTAAAATTTGGGTGGGGGTTCATGAAGGGCAAAAAATATTGGGTTCATATCATGAAAGGTATATGTTTTCAAGGAAGAGACATTAATATTTTTTTATCTATTGAGAACATTCCTAAAGATTCTTAGAATAATGCTAGCAAAGCTATAATCTTGTTAGCTATTGGAATGCAATTCAAAAGTTGGGAGAGATTTGGTAGCTTAGTAGAAGGTTATATAGTTAAATAAGTCTTAGTCCAGCTAGGTGGATAGACCTATAGGAGTTTGTTATTAGTGATTTTGTTATTGTTGTCTCTCAAATACAACCAAAAATAAAAGTTATTAGACTCCCTTTTTTCTATCACAGGACAATACTTTTTGGGGTAAGGACCACAAGGGAAGGTAATTAATAAAATTTGGATACACCATCTAGCTCAACAATCTAAGTAGTGGAAAAAGATGGAATAAGATCTAACATAGGAAATTAATCCTAAAAGTTAACTACTTTTGGTTGACTGTTGCACATGATAAAACTATCACCCATATAAATTTGTAAATATTAGATTATCACTTCCCAAAAAATGTATTTTGTGTTATTCCAACAAAGAAATAATGGACCACCTCTTCTTCCATTCTAATTATATCTATATGTCTATATGTAATTAGTACTCAAAGGTGTTATGATTATGTCTATTTATTTAATATACTAGCATTAGAGATAAAAAGAAAATTCCATGTATTACCAAATGAGTCCCAAAATAGTTTATTGAATTATAGATGTTAATTTTATGAACTAAATGCACACTACCAACTATAGTATAACTAAAAACAATACAATATGTTTCCAATACATCCTAGTGATTGCTCTTGTTGCATATCTCTAATAGAGGTACATCTACAAGAAATATAATAGAAAAATTTATTTGTGAAATTTGATATAATATTTGTTAGAGTAGATGTGTGATGTGTTTTCCGTTCTTCTCACTTGTCTCTCTATTCACTATTTATAAAGAATAGGTGTGTACGTTAATATACATAATCTACTAGGTAATGATCTACTAAGAACAATGGGGAATTGAACTCCAAATCTATGCTTGGACTATAAATGCACATGAGTGCCCACTAATTATCTAAATACTTGTACCAAGATAATCTTATCATTGGGATGCCTAGGAATCTTATATGGAGCACCAATGAATCCTTACATTCTAATGTAGGATAATTTTAGGAATTGGATAAACTATTTCCCATGCTTACTAATCTCAAATTTAGAGCATCTAATAATATTTTATATCTCCCTCCAAAAATATTAATATCCACATAGAAAGAGCATGATTAACCCTCATGAATTTATAATGGGAATGGTAGATAAGTCATTAATTCCTTTTGAGAGCTATTTGAATGATAAGGAATTTTCTTCCTTATTAATATCATGTATACAACTAGGAGTAAGCATGATACTTCATTACTTATTTTGGAATTCATTTGGTGAAAGTCAAATTTTTTTGTAATTGTAGGATTTAAGGTGTGAACTAGATTTCTAGGAAAATATGATACAAGTGCATTTGGATGTTATGTTTAAAATATGTAGATGCACTTAAAATATCTATAAATTTATTATTAAGATTATCTACGAACATTCATGTGGATGTGAAATCTTTGCATTTCTATATAGGTGCATTTGAATCACATTAATCCAATAAAATTTGAGATCACAACCAAACAAAGATTAAAATTACATACAAATAAAATTGCATGGAACTCTATACTAGGTTAGATGCAAGATTTTGGGAAGGTTTTTTCTAGCATGGCTCTCATACCATGTTATGATTTCCAAGATCATAAAGAAAGAAAAACCAAAAACTTCCACAAAATACATGCACACAAATAATCTTGATGATATTATAAAGAGATTGATAGAACAGGTGATTTCAATGTACAAAGTAACCTTGCATATATAGGCAAGGTGGTGAAGGTAGGCAATTCAAACACAATGACTGACTAACCCTTCAATGATGAAACACTTTAACTCACATGATAAGTATTCTAGTGAGTGGCAAGTGTGCATGCAAAAGGTGTCTCACAAGTGAAGACATGTGTCTCAACCACATGAAGTGAGACAAAATTATAGAAGTCCCTAAGTGGAGGCTTAAGTAATGTTAATGGGACTCTCCTAGGTAGGTTAACATCTAACTATTTTGATAAAGTCACTATTTACACCAACACTCACCCTCATGGTTAAGAAACTTAGAACCTAATATTGGAATGAGGTGGTGGAAATAATTTGGAAGAAACTGGCATGGAGGAAGGGTAAACTTCTTAGTCTATTTGGGAAGTTTTAGCTACTTAAGACATCTCTTCAAAGCATACCTGTTGGATGTTGTGGTTGTGTTGTTGATATGTGGTTGTCATTGATTTCAACACTATTAGCATTAATTCATTTGAAGTTGTACATGTCGAGGATATTGAGAAAATTATAATGGAATAAGTTACAGATTGTCAATGGTGAAGTGAAGTTCAGTATGTCAGTAAGCTTTGTATGTTGATGATCAGAGGTTGTGGACTAAATGGTTTGTTGTTGAGTGTATCTAGTTTATCCACGTCAAGTTTCAAAGATCCACGTGAAGATTTGATTGAGTTATGAAGATTTTCATTCTGATAATTTTTTTGTTGCTTTAGTTGGTGTTGTTGATTGAAGATGATGTTATTTTAGTTAGCTCGGTTGTTGTGAATGCTTCTCTGGTGATTCATGATGTTTTTGGATGCTTCTAGATCATGCTCTATCTTTTTTGCATGTCCCCATTGATCGTTGTGCTCGTGGTTGGCAATTTTCTCTTGTGTGTTCATGCTTTTCTTATTCTTGGCCAACATGGTGTTTGTAGCATGTTGTGGATCTTCAAGGAGTAATTAATTGAAGCGTTTTCGCATTGGAGATGTTGATTTTGGTCTTCACTAAGTTGTGGCTAACCTTGGTTGATTCACATTAATAAATCTTTAATGTTTTGGGCCAACAGTTTATATTCATTTTATTATTTTGTTGAAGCTGACATGAAGGGATAAAATTTCTTGTTGTGGATATATGAGTGATTGTTTATTCGGATTAAAGTGTGTGAGTGGATGTCAGAGTGTGTTTTTGTGTATGTGTGTGAGAATATTGATCTAAATCATTGGAAGGTAGAGTAGAGTGTGAAGAAGAAAAATAAGTGTGAAGAAGAAAAAGAAGAGTGAAGATTTGTTCGTGTGCTTAACCGGAATTGTGATAAGGCATTAGCAGATGCTATTTTATCAATCCAAATCCCTACAGATGTAATCTGATTCTTTTTGTAAGACAGTGTGTCTTCCTTTGGGCGGTTAGCCTTGTTGTAATTGAGTAGTGAGCTCTAGGCAGTGTGCCTGAATGCAAGTGCATTCCCCATATTTCATTTTCATTATACTTTTAACAGGGTATAATCTTGTGGGCTAACCTCCGCCATGGTTTTTCCCCTAACAGGGTTTCCACATAAAAAAAAATCTTGGTGTTATGTGAGTTTTTGATGTGTTGATGATTTATGCTTTCATGGTTAATTATTAGATCTGAGAATAAAGTTAATAAGTTAAATAAGTTTTGAATTTTTGTGACAACTGATTCACCCCCCCTCTCAGTTGCCCACTCTTGTGTTGCCAACAATTGGTATCAAAGCAGGTTCCTTGGAAAAAGCTTAACAACTTGAGGTGATTCGGGATAGTGAGTTACAAGAAGGATAGTCCAAGATTTGATGGAACAAATTACTCTCTGTGGAAGACTCGAGTGGAGTGTCATTTGAGATGCATTGGTGAACCCTTTTCGAACATTACATGTAATAGGTATGTTATTCATTAGAATGGTCCTACTACTATTGTTGAGATTAGAGATGCTGAGTATAATATCTAGGCTAAGGAAGCTTTGTTAAGTGCTTTGACTGATTCTGAGATGACAAATGTTATGGATCTGAAGATTGCTCATGAGATCTAGAAAAAGTTGGAAACCTTGCATGAAGGTGATACTAATGTGAAGATTGCTAAGTTGCAGAGTCTAAAAGGGAAATATGAAAGGTTGAGAATGGGTGATGATGAGAACATTAATACTTATATGCAAAGAGTGAATGAAATTGTGTGTGGTATTAGATGTCCAGGCGGATAGATAGATAAATCTAAGATTGTTGCTAAAGTGCTTAGATCCTTTCCCAATTCTTACAAAGTCAAAGCTAGTGATTGAAGAGCTCCAGACTATAACAAATATAACGAGAGATACATTGGTTGGTAAGCTTATTGCTTTTGAGTTGAATGAATTTGGTGATGCCCTTCCTAAGGTTGACTATGCATTTAAGGCTACTACTTCCGGAAGAGATAGACATAGATATGATCTGGGTGAGAGTTCATCTAGAAATAAATTCAAGTATGAGGATGAGATCAGACAGATTGAAGAAGAAGAAAGAGAGCTAGAAGAGCTAGAAGCACTTATTGTCAAAAGAGTACCGAGAGGAAAAGGTAAGTATGAAGTAAAATTTCCTCTTAAATGTTTTTCTTGCAATAAGATAGGTCATTTTGCATCAAGGTGTTCGAAAAGAGCTCCTAAACAAGACATAACAAGCCTAGATTTCAAAGAAGTGTTACTATATTTGCTAATGAGAGTGTGGCGGATGATGAATCGATAAAGAAATAGAAGTGATGATGAATGGGTATTT